>LUGF01014814.1:0-11882 GCA_001625245.1 Calycopis cecrops
CCTTCTGTGTGCTGTACAAGCATGGCGCTGCGGATTCGCCCGCATTGTACCCTGAAAAAGGCCGTTACACTCTCACAGCAGGTCTATCCTTCTCACTGTGTGTCTGGAGTCCGTGGGTGTTTAGTCTCTGTCAGACTCACGGAGTTAAGTCTGTAGGGGTACCTACAGACTCACGGAGTTTAATTCATAGGTGTACCTACCTACAGACTCACGCAGTGTTCCTGTGCGTTTGTAAGTATATCTATAGACTCATGGAGTATTCCTGTGCCTACAGACTCACGGAGTTAAGTCTATAAGTGTACCTACAGACTCACGGAGTTGAGTCTGTAGGTGTACCTACAGACTCACGCAGTGTTCCTGTGTGTTTGTAGATACATCTATAGACTCATGGAGTATTCCTGTACCCACAGACTCACAGAGTAGGTATTCTTGTGTGTTAGGAATCTAGTCACATACTGTTCCGACCTGTTACCTACTGGTCCTAAAGAGAAAGCCGTGCTTGAGAACCTTTTAATCGGTCGACTACCAATCAGACAGAAGGATCACCGCGCAGTATCGGGTCCAGGTTAGTGCGTGTGCCGGATAAGCCATTTAGGTGTTCACAGCAGTCTATGTCAGACCCGACCCCAGGTTCCAAAAAAAGAATAATTTATTAATATTTGTGGTCTTTACACACCACGTTAGGCTAGCCCTGAGCTAAGTACCGTACTAGACAACGGAAATATATTTAATATGTTTTATAAATTTAAGAAATTTTATATATTTAAGGTTTTTATTATAGAAATACATACAATACATAGATGAACATCCATGACCTAGGCGGGATTCGAACCTGCGGCCCTGGCGCTACATGCTCAGCTTATCCGAGTCTTGTACCACTGCGCCAGCCTGGTCGTCGTTTCTATTTTTAATCGCACCTCTTTCAAAGAGGCGCAATTGAGCAGGTCAAAACTTCGAATAAGTGCGATGTAAGACTACAAAGGTACAAACAGATAATTTAATGCTAGTGTCTTCCCTTACAAAATATATATATACAGATAAGCTTGTAACGAAGTTTCAGAAGTGACCCAAAACCTGAGCACTGTGTGCCAGTATTATGTTGCTACTATCTATCCTTTTTATTACAAAGCGGACAAACGAGCAGTCAAAAACCAGCAGAGAAGCAGCGTGACTGCCTATGTCCATAACTATCCACACAACTAAATATTGATAGCATTGCCTTTCCTACCAAAATAATACGCACAAGCTTATTTGAGTGGTTTTAGAAGTGGCCCAAAATCTGAGCGCTGTCCACCGGTATTTGCAGTACAATAACACTCGGATGGCCGATCCATCAAAGTGTCAGCGATCGTCCCCCGGCGGCGCCCGCGCCCCGCACCCCCCGCCGCGTCCGCAAATCCCTTATTTACTGGAATAACACACCTATTGTGTTCTACCCTATTGTTGGCTACCGATTTTTCGCCTTTGAAATATTTTAATTTAACACAAATGAAGACTTATCTATACTTATATATATTATGGTGGATACCAGATGTTTGATGCACGTTCCTATTTCAATAAATAAAATCGTAGACGAAAATTTTGATACACATAGGTATTGACTTTATAAAATGAACATTTAAGTAAGAGGTACCTCGGTGACAAGACCGGAGAGGTACCTCTCCCACACATGATACTGCCCTAAAGGGATTGTGGTATGTTGTCGCGTTTCGTGTGATTTATGAGAAGCCGGTGGCCTATTGGAGCGGGGAGGAAGAGAGGGCAACAATCATGCGAATGTCCATGGGTGTCGGTAGCCATCTAAAGGCACCGACTGCTTGTTTGTTCCCTTACAATAAAGAGCAATGTGCATGTAAGCGAGAGGTATTGCAGCGGAGTTGGACTGGCAGTTGGCACGACTGGGGAACACCTGGAGTATCATCTCAGGTGATAGCTACCGGCGCAGCGTGAAGCAGCTGTGCTGAAACTCAGGTGGCCCATTAGGAGTGGTCAGAAGAGGTCGAAGTATCTGGTTAGCCTGTATTTGAGAACATGTATGTATGGGCGTTGTTAGATACTTAGTTACTAAAGGGCTCCGAATATAAAACCCACATAGTGAATACTTTTAAATAAAAGGCCCAAAAGACTCAAATCTACGTTATTAATTCCTTAACAACTTTGATAATATACTCACCTCACATACGTACGTATTAATGTAGGTAAATTTATTTTCCTTATTTCCTTCCTCTAAGCAGTAATACTAGTGTGCCCACGTACACTGCTAAACATAGGTCTTCCCACCAGATTGCCAAGCAACTCCAATACTTTTATCGATTAATTATAATACAACGATTACTTTTTTTTATAGCATAGGTGGCAAACGAGCAGTTAGTTCACCTGATGTAAAAAGCCCACAGACATCCGTAACACAAGAGGTCTAACAGATGCGTTGTCAACCTTTGAGGAAAGAACAAGCTCTTTTCTTGAAGATCCCTAGGTCGTATCGGCCCGGAAATATCGAGGGGGGTGATTCCAAATTGTTTGTCCCCTTATATGATAAAGAGCAATGTGCATGTGAGCGAGAGGTATTGCAGCGGAGTTGGACTGGCAGTTAGCAAGGAACACCTGGAGTGGTGATAGGTGATAGCTACCGGCGCAGCTTCTTTTATTCAGCTTCAGCTACTTCCAGCGGCTCCGACATCCTCTCTCAACTCGTCAATCCATCTAGTCGTAGGATGTCCCACAAAGATCTTGCCGCACGCGGTCGCCACTTCAAAAAGTTTTCGTCCCAGTAGCCATCAGTTCTGCGTGATTTTTTTTTTTTAGATAGAATCTACGCTAGCAGAACTGAAAGCCCAGTGCAGCTTCGTCTGTATGAGAGGCGAGTGCCCTAAGGTAGCTCGAGCCTATGTAATTTGTGGTCGATGGGGGTGCAGACCCCCCCTTCTTTCCCAGCTAATCTGGGAGGAGGCAAACCGGAATATTGAGATTAATAGGTTATACTATTATTATCTTGGAGGACAGCGGGTGTCCTTCTTTCCCCCCCTCTGACGGAGGGGAGCAGCTCACGCGCGGCAGCTAAAAGTGGCCGACACGGGTCTTGAGCTAGAGGAGCTCTATGAACTATCATGACTGGTGCGTGATATTATTTTCTAAAGCTGTTATAGTAAAACCAATTAGAACACACGCAGATTGCAGGCCAAAGCGGAAGACAAAGTCACGGTTAGTTCGTGATTGCCTAACGCACACGCACAAAATCCTACTAATATTATAAATGCGAAAGTTTGTATGTTTGTTTGTTACTCCTTCACGCGAAAACTACTGAACCGATTTTCATGAAATTCGGCACACAGATAGAGGGTAACTTGGATTAACACAAGATAGTATTTATCCCGAAAAAATGTTCCTATGCGATGCCATGGGATGTTTTTCTGTTTTCCACGGAATCCAAATTTACGCGGGTGAAACCGCGGGGCGCAGCTAGTATGGTTATATTACTGATTTGTTTTGCCCGCGACCGTCGACTACACGTGAAATCTTTTGATAAAACCTAAGTACCCTCAAAAGGGTCATAGTCACCGGGCTTTTTAAATGAGGCGATGTTATTCTGCATTGCAACCAGCTCCGGATCCGGGGGCTTCTTCTGTGCTTGAAGAGGTTACAGACCAAATTCGACATTACTCCCAGGTTGATTGTTCCAAGTATTCCCGAGAAAAAGATATAGAGACGGCCATACAACCGGCCATACTGACAGACGCGCGTTTACGCATTTTATACCGCCATGTTACCAACTAAGCCATCGATCGTCTTTGGATTTGTTTTTCCATCCTTAGACACATGTACCTGCATATTTTTCTAAATTATGTTGCAATATTTTTAAGGGGTTTTTATAAATCCTGCTCAACTTTCAAGGATGAGGCTCCGAGTGAAATTACTGATTTACGGAAGTACTAACGTCTAACAGACAGACATTACAAGCGTTTCGTGTGTTCTTTGGATAAGGAATTCTTAAACGGCCTCGCGTGGTCAGTCCAAATATAGGATGTATATTATGAGTATGTACCTACACTCTATATGGCTGATTTGCCCTTAACACCAGCTCTAACTACCGCCACCTTTTACAATGCAATAGTGATGTGTCGTTATGGATATTTGAAATAACGAAACGAAACCGTTTTGCGTTTGCCGATAACGTTATGAAAACTATCTATTTTTCAAACTATCTATTTTTACAACGTCACATCTTTACGCTAGGAGCACGCTATGTTTGGAAAATATGACAACGAATATGGTCGACGGTTTTACATATTATTAATAAATAATTATTAATTATGTCTACAATGAACTTCCCTTCGTACTTTTTAGGCTCAGGACTGGCTGTATTACGATATTAAATTATTTAATTATGAACCTTAAGTTATTGACATAGGTATGTCATAATATTTAACACTTCAAAGGCCACACACAGTTCGACGAAATTAAAAGGACATTGACCATTTTTGTATGGGAGGTGGACCAAGTGCTGCCCAGAATGAAGACATGGTACATTTTGTTCCTCAGACCAATACTAACATGTAAACCAAAGCGCATCAAAATCTATCCCAGGAGTCAAGAGAAAAAAAATGTTTTGTTTTGAATTATTTATTAAAAAAAATGAATTTAAGAAAAACATGTAATAAATAAACATTTTTTATGTGTAACAGCTACAGAATATAATGCAAAATATAAAATACTGCATAATCATACAAATATTACTAATCATCATCGTAAAAAAAAAGTTTTTAACAAAAACAAACAATAAACATTTTTTATGTATTAACATTTTTTTACAGAATACATTCTGTAGCTGTTAATATAAATGTATTAACAGCTACAGAATTTATTCTGTAAAAAAATGTTTTTAACAAAAACAAACAATAAATAAATATATAATAATAAACTGTTAATACATAAAAAGTGTTTATTTATTATTTGTTTTTGTTGAAAACATTTTTTTACAGAATACATTCTCTCATTCATTCTCTGTTATATTCTTATAAAAAAAATTTATTTATTGTTTGTTTTTGTTATAAAAACAAACAAACAAATAATAAATAAACATTTTTTTACAGAATACGTTCTGTAGCTGTTAATATAACTGTATTAACAGCTACAGAATGTATTCTGTAAAAAAATGACTCTGTTTCGGTTCAGTGTTTTGGAATCGACGTAATTAGCCAAATCATTATTAGAGTCCATCCGCTCTCTAACGATATTGATGAAATCACGTGTGAGGATTGTCTAATAAATCCACATGAAATGCATTAGTGAGCGCAGCGGCGATTCTAAGATCGGTAAAAAAGTGAGGCAAGGATATGTTGCAGTATTCCTGGCGAAATAACTTGAAATCCCTTTTCAATCTGCCATTTACCACCTCCACGGGCCATCGACATATGGTACACATACGTGTCGATCCCCTACTTTGAGACTGAGGCATAACTGCAACATATCCATGCGACTCTCAAGCAAGCGAGACAGTCGATGGGTATGCTAGTGAGGCAGAATATATCGTATATATCGTATATTATCGTATATAATGTTGCAATTGAACGTGTTAGATGCGTATTGTCATATTTTGGAGAGAAAACACGTCTCACAAACTATTTAATGAAAAGTAATTATGAAAAAACATTTTTATTTTTTTATATTTTCCAGGGGGGATTTTTTTTAAAAGTATTTTTTCTTAATGTATATTAATGCTAGGATCCCATTGCAAATACATCCATTCCTGGGCAGCACTTGGTCCAAAAATGGTCAATGTCCTTTCAAGAGCCGTGCACCTATCTCATACGCACTCGCGAGAACTAGCTATTATTATCCTTTTCACACGACGTTTAGCCGTTTTGCAAACGTACATACATTCGTGTTAGTTGTGTTAGTTTTTATCGTTGCGATACGTTGTGATCGTTTCGGTTGGTGACGTTGATCATTGCGCGCGTTATAGACAGTTTTGTAAAATAGATAGTTTTCGCTCCGCAGAAAACGCGCTATGGTTATCAATTGAAATACATAGTTGCAAAACTATCTACGTTGTTCAACACTCATCACTACAATGCAATAATGGAAGCAATGACGGTATCCATCATTCATGGTGTAGCTCACGCTCATAGGACTACGCATAGGTATGTATGACCTCTATGCGTACGTTCATACACGTTATACATCTATGCTTTGCCCTTCTTGGGCATGGTGCGGTGTGTAAGCACACACAGCATGAAACGCGACAGCACAACTGTCACTTTATGCCGGTATCGTGTAAGGGTAAGGTACCTCTCCTTACACTGGAGGCACTACATAACAGTCTTACAACTGATCTGCTGTATATAGTTAAGATGGGAGTCAAGAGGTACGGAACTGTCGGTTTCCGAGCCCAATGCATTTGGCCGAATTTTGGTTACTACACACATACATATGGTCGGTAATTCTATTGTAGCTACGTAGATCTAGAGTAAGCTAAATTGTCTTTGTTCAACAACTGCCCAACTGTAGCTGTAGTACTCGTTCAGCTACAGTTGGCCACAATCACACACATACATAATAGGTACCTATGGCTATGTGTGTATTGGGAGAAGTCTAGGTCTAGCAGAGTGACATAACGTTTTATTTGGTAATTATCTTGTGGGTGTAAAATCTGGTTCCCAGTCTGGTTCTCACGAATACTTCTTCATATAAGTATTTAAAAATAAAGAAATATACTAAATTAAATTAAAAAAATATAAAAATATATCAGATTACTCACCTATATCGCTATTTCGAGACCGATTAAGTCTTTGAATGACAATTGTCTTAAGGCGTACATTAATTCTAACAAAGAGGGTGTTAGAAGAGATGTAAATTCATTCTGGTCATCCGTTAACAGTAGAAAATGTAAAAGTGGTAACCCTAAGGCCGCTATCCCACTGGCGTTTTACGAGCGTTGACGTCTCTCCGACGTCTTTGTAACGTCAACGCTGCGCTAACGCAACGTTAACGTCGCGTCATCCGGTGGCAATAGTTAACGTCAGCTAAACGCGACGTTAACGTCGCGTTCAGCTGACGTTACCTATTGCTGAACGCGACGTTAACGTCGCGTTTAGCTGACGTTAACTATTGCCACCGGATGACGCGACGTTAACGTTGACGTTACGAAGACGTCGGAGAGACGTCAACGCCCGTAAAACGCCAGTGGGATAGCGGCCTAAAGTAATGACATATAAAAATATAACAACAGATGATCCTGAAGGTATCTGTGAGCTATTCTCAGAATGTTTTCCTTCCTCCTTCAAATATTTCTTTGTCTGAAGACAGCATAGTGAAAGAACTTGCGTCTCTTAACACCAATAAGGGGCTTGGCCAAGATGGTATTCCACCGGTCTTCCTTAAACAAGCCGCTGCAGCTATTAGCAATCCCCTAATTTAATTTAAGTATTTTTGTATATCCATTGTTTGTGATCCTAAATAAATAGAATTAAAAAATAAAACTAGTCAGTACATATAAATACGATTTATTTAATTTCTCTAACAATCTCTTAACGCTCACTTCGTGTCTGCGTCGACAACGCGCTTATATACAACGACACCCTCCCCCCTCTGGCACTCTGGAGACTCACTGCCGCACCGACTCGCTTACGCTGGAAAAGAAATCCTATTTGAGTTATAACGAATATAAAACTGGAGAGTTCTTAAGCCGACCATAGACGACCAATTACATTGTGCGAAATAGCAAATTGGGCAATAATATTGAGCGTTTAGTAAGTGATCATTGCAATGATAGAACACAAGTCTGAGTGAGTTTAATTTCGATTGCGAAAATAAATGATCGTCTAGGGGTCACCTAAGTTCTAAGCCATCATATGGAATACGAACGGCCTCTCCTTTCCACCACCACAATGTAGCAGCGCGCTTGTACGACGTCATATCGTCGGCTTACTTCAAGAACTCATTAATTGACATTTACAAACTTGGAGAAATCAATTATTCATTAATAAAACTATGCTATAGTTATTAATGAAAAATTTGATTTCTCAAAGTTTTGTAATGTCAGCTAATGAGTTCTTGCAGTAAGCCGACGATATGCTCCAGACGCACAAATATCACGAGACTTTCTTTCTCAGACTAGTCCTATGTCAAGACATGTGAGCACAGTATCTATTATACAAGGTGTTAGGCAGAACGTTGAACATACGCAAATGGTTGGTGGGCCAAGAAACAGCCCCTTACAAACAAAATGTTGCCTGTTTTACTCATTGTAGACAAAAATATTCACCTTCAAAGCTACGAAAGTGGCGAATTTCGAAAAAATACAAAAAAAATAAATTATAAAAAAACCCTAGGGCCTAGGTCAAATAATTTGGGCTGAGTAAGTAGCACATGGCCTCATCCATCAACCATTTGCGTATATTCAACGTTCTGCCTAACACCCTGTATAAATGTTTTATGAGCATGCAGCTAGGGGCCTTTTTAATTGTTTAGTTGAAGAAAATGTTTTCTAGACGCAATATGTGTACGTGCTGGTAGTAGCACTGGGTTATTGTTGCTGCGTATGTACAGCCACATTTAATCAGTGGTTACAGGTTGCACTGTAACTGAGTCGTCTATGGTGAGTGGGAAAGGTCTGAAGTATAGCACAGGAGCTAGGTTTAGGGCTAAACTAAGAGCCTGTCCAGATTAAGCGATCAATTTTCTATTGCGTCCAGATATCGCGTTTCACGCGCGTATCTACACAGAAAATTTGACAATTCCATATAGCTAGTCTTTTTCAGCTTCGTCACTAAAAAGTTCTATATAATTCGAACTAAACATGTGAAATCGCCATGCACTCGCGCGTAGTTCTGGACGCTCCAGCGACGCCCGAGTATCTCGACACGCCCACCGCACGCGCGAGTCGAGCGTCTCTCTCTTTCCACACGAATTACGCGAGTGATAGAACGGGACGCCGCATCTGGACGCGACGTATGTAGCACTAGTAGCTAGTCACACGCGACTCACCTGTTGCCCAGCACAGACGTGACGGCGGCGACCACGTCCGGCGCACGCGGTAGTGCCTGCGCCTCCAGCGACACGGCGTACGGCATGGGCACGTCCACGCCCGTGACCCGCCATACGGGCGCGTCCAGCTCGAAGAACGACGGAGATTCCATGACGCGCGCGCAGATTTCCGCGCCGATACCTGATACATGTATTTATTTATTTATGTATCATAAATGTAAAGTATGTCTGTGGACTTTACACAACGCGTTAGTCTAGCCCCGTGCTTAGTACCGTAAGGACTTGTGTTACGGGTATAATTCGACCACGAAATTAAGTTACTTCGGCTTACGTCGTTGACGCAGAAGAGCGCAACATAGGCCGATCTAATCCGATTTATAACACCAATTCAATAAAAACCTTATTCTTCAACACATAAGGCTCAAAATCTAACAAGACGTGAGCTTATGTTATCTCGCTCGCGATATCTGTGCTGCATGATTTTTGACGTGTGTATGAATGACAATGACAACGGCAATGAGTGCTGACGTGCGGCTAAGCAACTAACGAATGCCAATACAGCCAGCTCTCGATTGACCAATGGTGAATGAAGAATTTGCCGTGCAAAAATATTGCCTGGTGATTGGCTGAAATATTTTCGCGCCTTTCAAAAAAATTTTTACTGCGCAGGTACATCGATGTAACTTATTTCTATGGTACTATTATACTAGACAACGGAAATATATTTAACATGTTTTATAAATCCGAGCCCTGTACCACTGCGCCAGCCTGGTCGTCAAATATCATGGAAGACTTAGGGTCAATTCACACCAAAAGTGCCGCGAAGGGCAGCAAAGCGGAGCGTAGTTTGTGTCATGTGAGTTTCAACTTTTTTTCATTACTATAGTACTTATTATCGAATTCTCGCGACTTTTGGAGCATTCCTGCGACTTCTCGCGCATGCCAGCGACTTCGCGGGAATCCGCGCGTCTCGTTCGAGTTTCTCATGCGATAATAAGTATTATAGTAATTATTATAAAGTTGAAATTCTGAATATGACACATAAACTGCGCTCCGCTTCGCTGTCCTTCGCCAAGCTTTTGGTGTGAATTGACCCTTACAGCCAAACAAATATTATAATGTACGTGTAGTATGACAAGCTGACAGCCATCTACAAGTCTTCACGTCTAGAGTTATTATACAATGTTGAGGTCTTCACAATCAGGCCTTGGCGGTGGAAGCGGTTTTTTTATATTATAGGGCAAACAAGCAGTCGGAGCCATTTTCATGACTACCGACGCTCCTAAACATCCACATAGAGCCTTTACAGATGCGCTGTCCTCCATTCTCCTCCCACCTCCACTGGCGGTGGTGGATGTCGGAACTGCTGTTTTTGTGTCATCTGGTTGGACCAGACAGAGCCTTTTAAAGGCTGCCGACGCCTACAAACATCTGCATTATGGTCATTTGCATAAGCGTTGCTCTCATTTTGTAAAGCAAAGTTGTCGGGGCTTACAACCCATCTAATTAAAATATCTAACATCGTGACCCAAGTCAAGTCAGGGCTCACTCAAATTGTATTATCAACTAGCGGGTCGCGACCCACAGCTTGCTAAACCCTGTTCCATATAACAGATGCACTCACCCGACTGCGGCCAGCCCTGCTCCACGGTGACGAGGTGGTGGGTCTTTGCTATGGACTCCGCGATCGTGTCGAAGTCCAGGGGCCTCAGCGACCGCAGGTTGATCACCTCGCATTCGACGCCTGCCAATTAAAAAAAAATGGTTGTGTGCATAGTCGGCTTAGGGTCAATTCACACCAAAAGCGCGGCGAAGCGCAGTGAAACGGAGCGCAGTTTATGTGTAATATGAATTTCAACTTTATAATAATTACTATAATACTTATTATCGCATGAGAAACTCGAACGAGACGCGCGGATTCCCGCGAAGTCGCTGGAATGCGCGAGAATTCGCTGGAATGCTTCAGAAGTCGCGAGAATTCGATAATAAGTAGGTACTATAGTAATGAAAATAAAGTTGAAATTCATATGACACATAAACTGCGCTCCGTTTCGCTGCGCTTTTGGTGTGAATTGACCCTTACGAACGATTTTACGTGATGTCATTATGTTCGGAACGCAACATTGAGTCATAGATTTTCGTGCGAATAGTCGGCGTTAATCTATATATATAATAAAACTGTAGAAGACGTCACCATGGGCCACCGGCTACTTACAACCGCACGAAACGTGGCAGCAGAGCTGTCACTTCACGCCGGTCTCGTGTAAGCCAGAGGTACGTCCCCGGTCGTGCCGACCCAATTCGGCTGCATGCAAGCATGCAGTGCGGCACTACCTCTTACACTGGCACGTGTAGCATGTTTGCTGATGCGGAAGTACACACACCTTTGCCCGCCAGTGCCTCTGCAGCCTGAAGCGCTGTCTCCACGCCCTTGCCAGCTCCCACCAGGGTGATGTGCTGGCCGGCTCTCTCGATTTTTGCTTTACCTAAAAATTACAATTTTAGTTTTTTATAGCATACGGCAGCGGTAGGCAACCTTTTGGCAGGCGCGGGCCACGAGGCGGCAAAATAAACTAAAGGTTTTTTTTCATTTTTTTTTCATCCAACCTGTATGTGAGAACATACAGATTGGATTGGATGAAAACAATTTTTAGATTCAGTATGGAGTGCCCCCCCCCCTGTATTTTTTAATTTACTTATTTATTTTTATACAAAGTTTCAAAAACTACGAAGGCCTAATAGTTTCAGAAAAAAATATGGCTGTGACATATGGACGGACCGACGGACATGACGAATCTATAAAGTTCTGTTTTTGCCATTTGGCTACGGAACCCTAAAAACTCATAAACTGAAACTTAAGCAAACATTCATACATTGTTTAATGTTGTAGTGTGTTA
>LUGF01014814.1:21369-32235 GCA_001625245.1 Calycopis cecrops
AATATTTGTGCTATGCGGAACCAATGTTGATCTTCAATCGATTATTTCCATTTACGAGTAATTTGCCTTAAAAAAACTCAATTTCGGCATTTTTTACCGATAGCGCCCTTAACCAATGTCACTGTCATTTGTCACAGTCAAAAACCTTTTTTTCTTTTGCTTCTGATCTAAACATTTATTTCCTTCTTATTCCTTACTATATAATATTATTAATTCCATAACACTCTATCAAAATTTTATATGTTTAGGTATTGTATATAAATATTGTTTTCGTTTTAAGTAAATAATTTTTATTTCTGCCTTTTGCAAGTTCAGGTTAGCAAGCTTGAAAATCATATAAATTGTCTAAGAGATGGCGCTGTTATTTTACTTTCACAAGAAGTACTAAACTATTAAAGGTAATTCAGTAAGGTGGATTCTGTACAAGTGATATATCTTTTAGTTGTTAGTTTTTCAAGTTTCATGTCGTTAGATATCATTATTATCATAATATTAAGATAACTGATATACCAGTATTAGTACAGAGTACCTACTACTCGACTACCTACTTTTAGCAGGAACATCTCTTAACAAGAAATCGCAATAACTGCGTATAATTTAAATCAGTTTATTGAAACTGAGTAAACTGATAAAAAAATTTAATACCACAAGATAACACAAACAGGTTTTATTGTAGGTATTTAAACCTTGAAAAGAAACTAGAAATCAATTAAATGGTCGACAAAGTCCGTCGTTCACTGTCACATGAGTAAGTACTAAGTAGTTTAAAATAAACTTGTCGTTGGTCTCTAAAGAGAAATGACAGCGTGTAGTGGATTGATAATCATATCTGTGAACTTACCACACCACCCTAGCTTAAGTTTATTAATATGTGCCCTAGCCTAGCGCCATGGTAAGTACATTGCGACTTGGGTTGGCTTGGCTTGGACTTGTGGGTACTATACAACGGAAATATATTTAATATACTTTTTACGAATTAAAAAAAAACAATATTTTTAAGTTTTTAATAAAACACATAAGGCAGGATTCGAACCAGAGTTCCTTGGCGCAACATGCACCACTGCGCTAAGCGGCCGTCGAAAAATACGTTATTAATAGTACCTAGTAATTAGTATTATGTTACGGCGGCAAAACGTTGACTATAGATACTCTCACTCATAGGTACATAAAGCCCGCCAACGCCCCATATATACTAATATAAAAATTATCCGTAATTTGACAATTAGTCCGTTATAGCAATGCGTGGGCGGAGCTCAATAAATAAATTGGGAACGTTAATATAACAATTAAGTTTTGAAATATTTGGTATACCTACCTACCTACGCAATTTTTAACTTTATAGTATACTAGCTGCGCCCCGCGGTTTCACCACCGTCAATTTCGATAGCGTATAGTACAGAAACTCATCCCTTGGTCCCATAGGAACATTTTTTCGGTGTGTTAATCAAAGCTACCTTCTATGTGTGTGCCAAATTTCATGAAAACCGGTTCAGCAGTTTTTGCGTGAAGGGGTAACAAAAAATAATACAAACTTTGGCATTTATAATATTAGTAGGATCTACACCTAATCTGTAGATACGAATATTGATAATATTGTGAAAGGTATAAAAGTATGGGGATTATTCGCTGCTCTGAAGGTGTCGTTCGGATTGTTCGACGTCTAATGTGTATGTTGTTGTCTCACTTGACGTGTGTCTAGGTTGTAGTGTATGATTCGCATTTGTCCCTGGGGACCGATGACATCTTAGGATAACTATTAGACATATTATGAGGTAAGTAGGTATAAGTACTAAAGTAGGTACATTTGTCAGACAGTTGTATAAGGCAGTAGGTACAGATTATGTTAGAATGGAGATAAATAAATGTCCTAATAAACTTGTACTACCTATTAGTTGTTATGTGGAGCTTCCGCTTTGATCCCTATAAATCTGTGGTTTATTTAACCTTTTGGTCGTGAGGGACCATCTGGGTCCCACCAGGGATTTGCAGGTAATGGTATGGTCCGCGGACCACCGGCTAAGAACCACTGCTATAAAAATAACGACAGATTCATACGATAGTTCTTTATTTGATTTCAAATTATCATTTCGTTTGGCTCCATAAAGTTTTGAGTGGACGCTGGTCACTCACACATACAAACACACCCACTCGTCTGACTCTCGGCTAGACACACTACAGTGGTAATATCTCGTATGTACGATCATGAATTTATCAAACTAAAATCAAATTATTTTTAGGGTTCCGTAGCCAAATTGCAAAAAACGGAAGCTTATAGGTTAGTCATGTCCGTCTGTCTGTCCGTCCGTCTGTCTGTATGTCACGGTCTCTCAGATCTCAATGAAACTATCAAGGAAAATTGATTTGAGCGAGATATCATTATTAGTTTTTGAGAAATAACACGTTTAAAAAAAAAACGCAAATATAACTTGATGTAAGACTAGTCGAGCCATGCTGCATGCACGCATGCAGCCGAATTAGGCCGGCACGACCGGGGAGGAGGACCTTTCGCTTACACGAGACCGGCGTGAAGTGACAGCTGTGCTGTCGCGTTTCATGTGGTTTAAGTAGCAGGTGGCCCAAGTAGCAGAGAAGGATGAAGTGGGACAACGCATCTGTATAACCTCTGTATATAGTCATCGATAGTCACGAAAATGGCACCGATGGCTCGTTTGTTCCCTTCTTTATATATAAAAAGGAATTTTTAAGTTTGTCTATATGTCATCGATGAACTCAAAAACTACTGGAACGATTATTATGAAAATTGGTATGTATATTATATTTGTATTTTTCCACGGAAAAGTTTTGTCATCTGATCATTGATGCCACTCGCCACCAGGTGGCGCTGCAGAGTAGCAACTTCTGCCCCGTTCAACCGATTGTCATAAAAATGAGAATAACCATGTATTTTGAATGGGTAAGAAATTGTTGGCCGTAGCAACGCGCGCCGGGTACAGCTAGTTATACTAAATAAATAAGAAAAAATCTTTCCCTCGTTCCTCTTCTCTTCTACGGAGGGACGAAGAACGAGGCAGCTACTTATGAACCGCGAGATACGCGAAAGCCCTTAAGGCAGGCACGTGATCGAGAGGTCCCTTGCGGTCGTTCCCACCTAATTCGTCTGCGATGCAGCAATAGCGCGACCGCTTACTAGTTAGTCGGTAATCAACGGAAGAGTATTTGTGCGTTGATAATTAATGGATATAATATTATGTAATTAATATGAGGACTCTGCTGTGTCTGGATATTATTACGTTATTGAGGTAATATTAATATACAATCTATTGAGATTGTATCTTGATATTAATAAAATAAAGCATTAAGTACTTATGAGTAATTTCCGAGAAAGATTACTGTATAATTTGTTAGTTTGGTGTGAGATGTTTGGAAAATGATGATAGGGTTGGGTTGGCTGAAATATGTTAAAATAAATGTAATTTATTTTGTAATGTATTAATGTATGAATTGAATTATAAACTCTTCTTTTTATTGTGATTTAAACTTAAAAAAGAAATAAGAACAATAAACTTAATTAATAAGTTCACATTTCAATAAAGTTATCTTGGTTAGCAGTTGAAAATTATACTTTGATCATTCATTTTTTTGGCCAAGTGGATACTGATTTGTATAGATACAAACATTTTATCGAAATTAATGATTTTATAATAAAAAATAACGACTAAATGTTAAAAATTAAAATTTTGGTTTTCGTAAATTTTCGATTTTCATATACCTACATTATGTTGTTTTTGAAGATGTTGCAATCGAGAAACAACTATGATATTTTGTGTATAGAGAAACCGTATTTTAAGGTACTTTTTAGCAGTCACAGCAAAATATTGGCGGTATTTTTGTTTTCACAAGATTTTTTCGAAAATGACTTTCATCTAAAAATTACAAAAAACTACACATAAAGTAGGAATACAAAAATGCAGTCTAACTATTAACACTAGATAAGCCTATAGAACGATAGGTAGGTTATTGTACCTATGCTAAATATGCTTATGCCAAATTTCAATCGATTCGATCCAGTAGTTTTCGTAACGTAGTGGTTTTGTGTGAAGGATATTGAAATTAAGAATTATTTTTTTAAAATCATATTTTCTAAACCATTCAGGATGCACTCTAGCTGAAAACGAATTTTGGACCACTATAAATGGATCAACCTGTATATTGTTCTTCTTATATTGTCATGAGACAATCTATCTATACATATAATAAAACAGTAAAATTTTAGTGTCTGTACATTGAATATATTTACGAAAAACTAATTGGGGCGATTTTAAAATAGTAACAGAACACTTTTCTATGATTTTTAATATTTTTGTTTGTCCGTTTGTTCGGGCTAATCTCCGAAACTACTGGACGGATTTTCATGAAACTTTACATTAATATATATAGCTTTCATATCAGAATAACATAATAAGTTAAAATATTTGAATAATTTTTTAAGTCCGAAATCCACGCGGGCGAAGCCGCGGGCGGAAGCTAGTAATAAATAATTTATGAGCTAAGAGAAGGAGGCATGGCGAACATTTAGCCGATATTTTGTTTCACACATTATAATATATCGTAAAGAAATAAAGAAAGATAATTCTCTGTAAACTTTTGTGATTATTTTATTTCCAATTAACAACGCGCGTTATTTTTGGACCAAATTACTTACGTGGTCTTTGGTACGGGGCAGAACACGCTGTGTTTAATAAAAGTGCCATAAAACGTTTCGTCACCGAATCCACAGCGATATTAGGTAAATAAATTAAAAACTCGCAAATTTACGAGCGCAGCTATTCATATCTCAATATGGTGCAACGGACTTTGTGTTTTATGAGACGATCCCGACGTACCTACTCCATCTACTGTTTTTTATCATAATTCATAAACATTTGTATGGACGAATCATCTTTTATCTATGGATGGACTTCATAATCCTAGACAAAGTGCCCCTAATACACGCAATAAAACCATTTTGTCTGTACAATTTTGTTGGAACTGCAGTTGGGTACGTTTGAATTATTGGCTGACCCGAAAGCTACTTCATATCTTTCAGTGGCAAAAATAAACTTGTTGAAATTGATTGCCAGTTATAGACGGCTGGATATCTTTTTATCAAGAAAAAGAAAAATCTTTGACGTTGACCACTTAAAAAAGAACAACGGCACAACATAATATTTTGATTTTGGTATCACGTTTTATAATAGCATAGGTACCTACATTGCAATACAAGATGTTTTAGTGACGACCGTCACCCAAAGATCAGCATAAATAAGTTGATGTGATTTGAATGCTATTTTGCACAGACATGTAACTTAATTCTTTTTTTTTTACGATATAGGAGGGTAAACGAGCAGCCGGAGCCATTTCATGACTACCAACGCCCACAAACATCCGCATAGAGGCTATACAGATGCGCTGCCCTCCTTTCTCCTCCCACCTCCATGGGCCACCGGCTTCTTACACACCGCACGAAACGCGACAGCATAGCTGTCACTTTACGCCAGTCTCGTGCAAGCGAGAGGTTCCTCCCCGGTCGTGCCGGCCCAATTCGACTGCATGAAAGCATGCAGTATGGCACTACCTCTTACCAACAATTCAACATAAATAGGCTATATTTTAATTCCATAAATTATCGCAATAATTTTATTGCTACAGCAACGCGTGTCACGGTCAGCTAGTATTATATATCTACAGATTAATAAAATTCTAATAGTTCTAGTCATAGCTTGGTCATAACATACATATTAAAGGTTCTTGACAGGTCATAGGGAGCTCAATAAAATCGTTCAATCTTGTGACACTTTAAATCGGCGAGGTTAAAGAACTTTGTCATTCTCGCACATGGGCTACACGTTCACCCCTCGTAATTAAGAACCTCTTTGATCCTTCATTTCCTAATCCAATAGTAAAATATTACATGTAATTAAATGTGCTCACCAAATCGAGTAAGCGCTTTAAGAGCTTCAGTTAATAGCCGCTTTTGTTCATTGATTTCTATTTTAAAATGGGTTGATTTATTAAGCGATTGGCGTTAGTATTTACAGAGCCTAATGAGATCGTATTTACAGTGTGTTGACTCGTGTAGTATTTTGTCTTTTATTACATACTAGCTGGGCCCCGCGGTTTCACTCGCATAAGTTTCGATCCAGTGGAAATATCGAGTTAATATGTAGCCTATATGTTAACCCGACCTGTTCGTAATATTCATGCAAAACTTGAAGTAAATCCATGCAGTACTTTTTGAGTTTAGCCCGGACATACCTACAGACAAACAGACAAAAATTCTATAAACTATATTTTTAGCCTCGATATTGAATGTAGATCACGCCCCAAGTATCCTTTAAAAAAATACTCAATGTACAGTTTTGATTTTCTTACGATTTTATTATATGTATAGATTACAGATTAAGATACAAGGCTATTATGGCTGTACAGACATTTTATAGAAAATAATGCTATAGTGACGCGGCTTGTAAAATTAATGATGTAAAATCACTAATATTGCAAAAAAGTTTTTAAACTGATTTTAAATATACAAAAGGGGATTACAATATAATATATTATAACTGGGTATTTACATATTATGTAAATACCCAGTTATACCCAATTGTAAGTAAAAGTTTTTTGTAAATAAAAACTAAATATTGTGTGTTTCACGTTATCTGTATGGCTACAGATTTGTGT
This sequence comes from Calycopis cecrops, assembly GCA_001625245.1. Lineage (NCBI taxonomy): Eukaryota > Metazoa > Arthropoda > Insecta > Lepidoptera > Lycaenidae > Calycopis > Calycopis cecrops. Next base: position 28,048 of record LUGF01014814.1, read on the forward strand.
TTTACCTGAGTTTAAGCATTGTGAGCTTGCCATTGTGTTGGTACTATTTTACTTGGTTTCAATAACAGTATTTTTAGGTTTAAAATTATCTATACGTTTACTTTAATACTTATTTATTATTTTTTTAGGTTAAAAATAACGTTTTTAATATATTTTTCGAACTACGTAAAGTTAAAGAAATAAAGTCATAGCAGCTTTTATAACAATTATAATACCTATTTGAATAGCAATGCTCGATGGTATGCTGCGCGCTGCGTGGGACGATGAAGCCGCGCTCAGGAGTATGCTCAGGAGCATAAACGCAATGACAAAACAGTTATTTTTAAGCAATTTTTTACTCAATCTGAATAAACAGGTAGAACCTTGAATATTGACTATAAAATACATAAAAATCACAAAATGAGAACATATAAACGTGGTGCGAGTGCCGCGCCGGTTGTGACCCTGCGGTGGCGCGAGCACGAGGTGGTGCTAGGCAACGGCCTGTAATGGTAATGATGGTACGGGACCCTTTGTGCGCGAGGCCGACTCGCACATGACCGGTTTTTTTATTATTATTTTCAGGTATACGGTTTACATAAAACACAATATTACATACAGCTTCGTTTTGCGCCTACGGAAAACGTATTTTGGAACTAAGCCAGAATAAATAATAGGTACTCTTTTGCTTTTGAGGTATTAGTAGTGTCAATATAATATTAATAATTGCGTGTAGTATCTGTAAAATATCGTGAATATAATATAATAAATATAATAGTTGTACGATAATAATGATGATGATACAATCTCAGAAACCTTTTGTTGACGCGAAAGCGAGGATATTGAATATGTAAAGGTATTATTAATAATAATTATAATTATTTTTGTTAAGATTAGTTACGAAAAGGAACAATAATAATTATGATGATATAGAAATAGACGATGTTTGATGACAACAATCACCAATACACGCAGAGAATTCTGATAACATCTTGTGTGATCATTATGTGAGTTTATTTGTAAAACACCAGTTAAAGATATCTCTCGCTAGCTTAAGTGCATGAAACATATTTTGTTCTATGACTTTTTATATTTCACTATTTTATTTTTTCATTTTTTTTTAATTTTATTTCATGTTTTATTTTTGCCCAAGCCTTTTAAGTGCATCGCGTACCTATTGAAGACAAGGTCAATAAACTCGTGGCGCGTTCGGTAGCGTAATGAAGATGCATAAAATGCTCACGCATTTTAACATAGAGGCGTCACTTTGGCTGAATGTGGCGTGACCCAATATTAATTTTAGACTTACTATTATACTATTATACTTACTGCTATACTTGCAAAAAAGTCACTAATATCATAGTAAAATAAAAATAATATATGATAATAATAATATATATAATAATAAATTGTACTCTGCTAATATCATATTGACATAAAATATTGAAATTATATTTTCGTAGATTTTTTATAGTATAAGAGGGCAAAAGAGGAGTCGGGGCTATTTTCATGACTACCAACGCCCATAGACATATACAGGGTTGAAAAGAGCGAGAGATATTAAATGTATCCTCATATACTATAAGTGCTTACAGTTAATCCGAAACTATCAAAAAAAAAATATGACAAGTATGAGAAAATACTTTTTTCAAACAAATAGCGAAAAAATGTTATCACTCTTTGTTCCGGGCGGCTACAGCGAGTATGGGGTGAATGACCCCGGCCGGCTATTGTCGGCGATCTGCTGCGATACAGCGTGTACTTAGTGAGAAAAAACTTTAAAAAATTCCTGTGGCTAAACTATTGCTCCGATTGATCTGTTTATAGCTGTGTAGCCTGGAAATTATACACTAAATATGTGATTTCATTTAATGTCTCTCAATTTTATCAACCTTGTATAGGATATGCTGATGCATTGCCATTTTTCTGTCTTCCCTGCCATAGGCCACCTGCACTTACACAGCGCACGAAACTATCGTGTAAGAGAGGGATAGAAAGGTACCTCCCCGCTGCCACGCTGCATGCATATGCACGCTGCATGCATATGCAGCGTGGCGTGCCAATCTATAAACTAGTTCCCTATAATATTATGCAGTTTGATATTCAGTTTTTTGAAACTTTTTTTTTTGAAATTTTGAAAACCTTTTACTTAGAAAGATAACAGAACCTTTTTATATGATCTGAGAACAGGACAGTCAATAATAATAATGTCGTCCTAGCCGATTTCGGCTACGGCGGCCGTCTATATAGACGTGTCAACTGCGCAGGCTACATTACAGTGCACAGGTGTGCGCGCTGACACAAGTGCACTCTGTTCCCTCATTCTCATAGTCCGATGGGACGACAGTCAGACACGACCGGTGAGAAATCAGGCGCAGGACCGACGGCTTAACGTGCTCTCTGAGACACGGGGGTGTAAAACCACCAACTTCCTGACTCCGGTCTGTTATTAGAAATTGAAAAATCTCAATAACTATTTTGGTACGACCCAGAATTTGAACCCGGGACCTCACGTCTGTAGTTGAACACGCTTACCACTTGACCACGAGACAGTCAATCTGCAGTCACAGCCGAATTAATTCTTATTTTTATATTAATAATTATGTACACTCCGCGACTGAACCTTGAAAATTGCTTGTTGGGAGGATTAATATATTTAATTAGATAAAGTTTATTAAGATAATTGACACCACTTATTAATAATACTTAAATGAGTTGCGTATTTGTTAATGCTGATGGTTGATTGCGAACTGACTTGGTTATTACGTAAAAAATTATATATTATAGTGTTTGACAGATTTGATGATTTATCAATTGGTTGCTGTGTTATGTAATAATGTACGTGGACCGTACAAATATTCTCCAGGTGATCATTAGTAGTTATACGTATTGTGACGTCACATCACATCATTACCACTAGCAATGTCATCGAGTCGGTCATCAGACGACATTAGCGTAAGGCCGGCCACATGCGGGTAATCAGAGCCGGGGCCGGTCCCTGTGACCTTAATACGCGGCCTCCCCGTAAATATATTAACTTTGGTACGCGGCCTTAACGTCTACAATGTCTTTACTTGTGTGCGACCTCCAGATAAACGCTCGACGGAAGCGCTGCAGATTTATTTATTGGCTTTTTTAAATCTCAGTATCATTGTTGTTATATGTTTATATTTTCTATTATCATCGTCATTTTTTTCTCGAAGAAGGAGAGCGGCGCATCTGCATAGCTATCATAATATAGTTACTTTGAGAAAACGTAAAAATATTACACACATTTTGATCACGGCGGACTGACTTGATGGTAGTGTGTAAGTAAGACCTATTCCAAGACACTGTCGACTTATCGCCATCGACTGGCAGTCGCTTGTGCGTCGCCACAACGCGGCGAGTCGTCAAGTCACCCTGGCGACGGTTGCGTAAGCACTCATATAAACTATAGCAAGCCACAGTCGCCACCGACCGAGGCGCCGGCGACCAGTTCGACAGTTGGGTAGGCAACCGGTGGTAACATATTAGTGATAATATCAAAAAAAATCAAATATAATACAAATCACCATATAGCGTAAAGTTGATGAACTCTGGAGTTCATTCGCAGACCAATCCAGGATATAGTAGACAACCAGCTGGTGGTGCCATTCTTCGTTTTAGGAACTTTATTACACTGCAACTGTAATGCAATTTACCTTAAAATATGTAGAATAATCACGATATCTTTTTTTATGTTATTTTTTGTTAGAATTAAGTCGTAAGCTAAGTTAGCATATTTTTTTCTGTCTTCTTTCTTTTTCAATTGTTATATAGCGTAATATGTATGTACCTGAAAAAAAATCTTCTATTCTATTCTTCTACTGAAGGCTTGTACATATTTCAATAATAAAAGTATTTACTATACATATAAAATTTCATAAATTTTTAAAATAATAAGATCTCGTAACATATGGACTAGGTGAATGTAGTCTCATAAGGACTCTGAATGTTTTTTTAATAAGCAAATTAATCATGTTATATTAAATATAGCATAATTAAATATCAGCAAATAAATAAAAATATTAATTAATAAACAATTGGTGCTATATAGTCGGAGGTCTATGGTAAAATTGAATAGGCTAGTTAATTAGCATGAAGGATTTGTCTTAAAGAAGCCATATTCTTACGTAACCATTTCCGAGCGGGAAGACAAAAGGGGTAGAAGCAAAACTTTCTGTTACC
>LUGF01014814.1:32420-52175 GCA_001625245.1 Calycopis cecrops
ATACAAAATTTTATGAGAATTGATCGAGCCGGAGGAGTATGGTAACTAACATTGTGACACGAGAATTTTATATATATATCAGACTAGCTACGCTCCGCGGTTTCATCCACGTAAGTTTCGATCCCGTGGAAATATTGAAATGAAAAATTGATGTTGGCTGATTCTCAGACCAACCCGATATGAACAAAATTTTTTCAACAATTGGTCTAACTGTTTCAGAGGAGTATGTATAACAAATATTGTGACATGAGAGTTTTACACATGGCTTCAAGACCAGCTGCGCTCCGCGGTTTCACCGAATCTCGTAATGAATAATAATGATAAAACTAATATTGTGACAAGATAATTTTATATCTGTAGAGAAGAATAATTAATTTATCTGTATGTTGAAATTTATTGTGCATGAGTCCAGGATGGTTTTTGAGTCAGGATTTTTAAAATGTATGTTATATATTTTAAAATATAATCGTAAGACTAGGAGATGATAAAGCGCGGGGCACACTTCGTTTTGTATATATATAAAGCAACAATTAAATTTAATTGTGTAAAACATATGTTGTATTGTGTCCTTGAAAGTCGGTTGTTCCTGAGTTGATTCGACTGCATTATTGATTTTTATAACAAAATACATTGAATACCACTTTCCATAAACATGGGTGATCGAAAGTTGTTTCGACTGACCGTTTTAATCGACACTGACAGTTAAATAAACCTATGACAAACCAACGTCTATGGCTGGTAAATGTAAGATTCATGCATTTCTTAACGAATTTCCAGTCAGGATATTCACTCTCACAAACTTCATATAACGCGACAAATAATCACTTCACGCTGGTATTGTGAATGCGAGAGGTACTTCCTATGTCGTGTTAGCCCAATTAATTCTTTGAAGAAAAACAGAGTCCAGGTTGTGCCGACCTAATTTCGTTGCAACGGAACTGCAATACTATTAATAATAATAATTTTAAATATTTTTTTATCTAGCTTGAATTTAAAGAGATTCACAACCGACCGAACAGACTGTATATTCTTTAAATGTCTTTTTTTGTATAAAATTTACATATTAGCCGATATAATATAAGGAACGCGGAAACGCGTCTCGTATGAAAATTTAATAAGCGCCTGTAAAAACATCCAATGTTAACCTTCTCCCGGATGCGTTCGGCTCGACCTTCCCAATTTTGTTTACCAACACCCCTTCTCAATTTCAACTCAATTTCAACCCTATCGGGAACGTCATAGGGAAAATCCAATTGCCAAATATATCCCGGGCGAGGTTACCAAAATGCACATGCGTCGAACGATGAGCCTACGCCGTAGAGGCTCTACGTTCAGATGGCGCCCGACCGCCGTAGCTTCCGCTCGTAGCTCCGCTACGACACACGGCGCCTACACTTCGTAACTTTCAATACTTTTTCTAATAACTTAAGTTCCGTAATTTAATGATAGTGAGTTTATGTGACTGTTATAAATAACTCAACTCTTCTAAATTTATGTGAACTTTGTGAACGATAATAATACTTTTTCTAATGACTTACAAACTTAAAAACTTATTTGTGTGAACTTTGTGAAATAATGACTTAAGACATGGCACCTTTGAGAGATTACAACGAAGATTACAACTCGACTTTCGAGAAGCACCACATCAGGCATCGGAATTCGAAGGACCATCGGAACCACATGGCGGACGCGATAACGAACTCCATAATGGAGGCATTGAATCCGAAGCTGCCTCCTGAGATCGTGCTCCCTGACTTCGAGCCTCTGTCCACTCACCTGGAAGAAGCCCGGCACTTAAATGGTTCTGATGCGGAGGTGGAGGAAGTACTCTACCGACACGGAGGCGCGATGACGGCGGTGTACTGCGCGGCGTACCTCCTGGTGTTCCTGGTGGGTCTGGTGGGCAACTTCTTCGTGATAGCCGTGGTGTACCGCTCCCCCCGCATGCGGACCGTCACCAACTTCTTCATCGTCAACCTCGCCGTGGCCGACATCCTGGTGGTGGTGTTCTGTCTGCCCGCCACGCTCATGTCCAACATCTATGTTCGTGAGTATCACCTTTTTTTCCGCTAAATGTTTAGAATTCAATAAAGACATAATTTGAAAGAGAAATAGTTGGAAAGAGGTAGTGCCATGCTGCATGAAAGCCAAATTGATCCGGCCCGACCGGGGATGTCTTTTGCTCGCTATACCGACGTAAAGTAAACAGCTGTGTTTTGTGCGATGTGTATATTTCCTGTAACCAACGGATGGAGAGGAGAAACGGGGCTAATTCATATGCACAAACTCTAGGCGAATGTTTATTGGCGTCTCTAGTTATGAAAAATGTCGTTCGTTGAACCTTATCTACTATATAATATCAACGAGATATTGAAATTAATATATATTTCTGTAGTTATATATTTTCATTTTATAATATTTTTTAAATCAAACGAGAAATAGAAGACTACAAGTTTACAAGACTCGAGACAAATATTTTAAATTTATTTAAATTATAAATTAATAATACTATAATTTTATTTGTTTGATGTGTTTTTTATGGGAAATAAGGAACTACTACGCTATATCACAGTCTTGTGAATATACTGCACCGTAGTAATTAGCTCAAATTTTTTGTCCTTGAGTCTTAATATAAACCAAAATAGTATACGCTTCATGGATGGGTTTTATTTGTTTTTTATTTTTATGTGTCGCATTTAAAAACACTATTGTACATATGAAATTGTGGGAAGATAAGCTAGTTGTTAATTAAACTTCCACACTGACACTACGCTAAAATATCTTGATGAATGTTAAATATTTGGAAATCACATTCTATCTTACATGTACGCTCTAAAATGTACAAAATTACATAAAAACTATTGGAATAACTTTGCTTAGACAGGCGACAGTATGATGCGATATTATCAAAACATTATTGAAGCAAATCAAAAAACAAAAAACATCCAGACAAGGCAATTTAAACAGCTTAGTTTAGTTTATGCAGTTTAGAGGGATAAAATACACAATCCAAGAACAATGTTTATTTTTTGTGTTTAGTCGTGTTTTTTCCGACTTGATGAAGGTAATATATTTGAAGCGTGTGTTTTGATCTAGCCACATTTATTTGTAAATAGCATTTTATTTTATCATAAAACTATTTAAATTGTAGCCTAAACGGCCTGAAGGATTTTAACATGAAGTGTTTTACCTGCATAACGCCGACACTGGTTATAATAAATAGTTCTTTAGACTGTAGATGTAAAAGCACTAATGTGTACCTCAGTGTGTGTTTATAGAACAGCCAACGACTATTGCTGTCATCACAATCATAATTTGTCGTTATTGGTCGACGGCTGCACATAAGCTTCTATCATCATATTCTGTATTATTCGTTTTTCTTAATAGACACGTGGAAGAAAAATGGACCGTAAAAGAAGAATCGTCGGAGCTGATTTTGATTGTTTTGTGCTTGCTGTTTCTGATTACACAGGTAGTAAACAAATAATTGAAATTCATGATAGTTAACGAATAACAACGCACATAAATATCCGCGCATTCAAAGCTTGCTGTAACGTTTTTCGCTTTCATCCAATCGACACATTAAGTTATCCAGAGCCACAGTATGCAACGCCGTAGCCGTCACTCAACGCTAGTGCTGCGTAAGTAAAAATTACCCATTCGTTTACATTGCAGTAAAGGCTTGCCCTTGCCACAGTTCAAACTTTCGAAACTTGTAAAATAATACTATTATAGTTGGCGAGCCAAAATATTTCACAGAATAGGAAACATAAAAGTTTTTTACAAGATATTTATTACTTTCCCCTGTACAGGGATCGTTAAAACTTAATCTTTATTTTACTGTCTCTCAGTTGTTTCTATATGCAATAAAGCGTGCAATAAAATATAACGATGTTTCGCTACTTAATATTTCGTCACCATTAGCGCGTCAAGGGATTTTTTAATAAATTTTCATTAAGAAATTTTACTTCTTGAGTGGATATTATGTATTTTTGCAAACAGAATCGGGTATGGTATGCTATGCTTTCTCCTTTGTGAGGTTTAAGGTTCTCAGCGGTCTTGTGATTCTGATTGATCAACAGTGTTTTGCGTTATATGTAATTAAAAAACATGTCATCTTATTATCCATCCATTGCACTGACCACTAAAATATAGATCTAAATATAAATCCATATAAAAACATTATACAAAACTAGTTGTGCCCCGCGGTTTCACCCGCGCTTAATTTCTAAAAAACCGTTATAAACTTCAACACCCTATTTCACCCCCTTAGGGGATGAATTTTAAAAAATCCTTCTTAGCGGATGCCTACGTCATAATATCTACATGCATGCAAAATTTCAGCCCGATCCGTCCAGTGGTTTGGGCTGTGCGTTGATAGATGGCTATGTCACTTTTGAGTTTTATACATATAGATATATCTGACGGAGTTAAGAAATCAATCAAGTGCATTTTCAACGTTGATATTTTATCCACCAGTAGAACGTCCATAGTTTAACAATAAATATAAGGTATAAAAAATAGGACGAATAAATTTAGATTATTGTATGCATAATTTATTTGTATCTTAAACAGCTTACTCAAATGTAATTTATTTTAACAGGCTCACTCGTGCGAGAGTGTGAAATGTGTGCTCGAAAGTGCAAACAAAACGTATTTACGTATATAACATACATTGAGATGAGTAAACATAAAATATACTAATACTATAAATGCAGAACTAAATATTTAAATAAAATTTAGCGTAGATAAAGGGTCTAGAAAATTTGAATATTACTATTTATTCCCAAAAAAAATCGATTGAAATGGAATGAAGTATTAAAGTTTCGTGTGGTGTGTAAGTAGCCGGTGGCCCGTGGCGGTGGGAGGAGAAAGGAGGGCAGCTCATTTTTATAGCCTCTATGCGAATGTCTATGAGTGTCGGTAGTCATGAAAACGTCTCCGACTGCTCGTTTGCTCCCCTATATCATAATGACCCATGATACCATCATAAAGTGAAAGCTATGCTGTGGTGTATCGCGCGGTTTGTATCCGGTGGCCCGACGGCGGCCCATTGAAGGTGAGAAGAAAAAGCGGGCAGCGCATCTGAGCTCCGTAGCCATAAGAATAGTCATAAGAAGTTTGTCTACTTATATTTTATATATAAAATATTTTATAGCTGGATTTTTTGAAAATAAAATTGTCTTGTATCGCTTACGTGTTCACTGCCAACGCCATTTACAGTTAGTTTGTGGTTAAGACATGACGTCTGTCGGCTCAGCTGGTTTATAATGGATAATTATTGTGTCACTAACTTTGATTTGAACTCAGTGTGACAGAACCCTTGTTTCCCCTTTTTCCCTTCAGGGTTGACTCTATTAGATTTGGCTGCTATGTAGACAACGCAACCAAACGATACAGCCGGAGGATTAGGAGTACGTTGTTTGTGTGGTTAAAATCGCAGAGTCACTTCATTAAACATGAAATTCAGTTCCTACCAGGAGTTCCTGAGACAATGAACTTGATATACATATATAATAAAACAAAGTCATACGGGAGTTCCGTTTTCTATTTGGAAAAACGGAACCCTATAAGCAATGCAGATTAACATACGCACACGTATTAGGTACTGCGGTTCGACGCCTCGCCACCGAATCTCGACGTAGCTGTTTAGTATTCTGCGTAGCTCGCGACAGATACTCCACAAGCCTTCCGTGAAATTGCCGATAGGGTTGTCGCTGATAGAGTTGTTACTTGTAAGTTATGTCTAGGGTTGCCAAGTGGTAAGCCATCTGGCGAAGTGGTTGTAACACCTGTATTTTATACTAGTTGTGTCACTCCCTTTCACCCACGTATCTAACTTACTTAGGCTAATCTCTGTAACCGGCGTATTGTAACAGCTATTATGTCGCGTTTCGTGCGTGTAAGTAACCGATGGCCCATCCAGGGAGGAAGAGGACGGAGGGCTACGCATCTACGAATTGTATGAAACATTTTTTTTGTATCCATATTCTGGCAAATAAAAATTTCACTTTATTTTTTAATAAAAAGCAAACATCGTCGCGTGTACTAACTAGCTCAATATAAATACATATCCAACATATCTGCAATGTGGAGAATCGGACGAGAACAATAGTTTTAAACAACACAAGCGCCCACATACGTATCAGAGGATAGATTTTATCGTACACTTGAAGTGTATTTGGCAAATATGCTTTATTTTCTCTGCTCTGAGATACAGTGGAGAAAATGGTTAGTTTTTGGGGTTCCATGGGTTATATAAAATATATTTTATAAAAAATATGATACAAATATCTCAATATATATAAAATTCTCGTGTCACAATGTTAGTTACCATACTCCTCCGGTATGCCACCACCGATTCTCATGAAATTTTGTGAGCATATTAAAAATACACCTAATATAATATAAAGATTATTTTATCTTTTATACATCTATTGATTGAATGTCCAATGTACAATGGCGAAAGATTGAAATTAGATTTACCTAAATGTTTAAAAGATTTGTTATATGATAACGAAACAGATAAAAAATATTTAAAAACTAATTAATTTTTATAATGTTATATAGGGTTCATATTAAGTGGTCGCTAATGAATTTAGATATTTAAGCGGCCTTAAATAAATAAATTAAGGAAGATAATATTAAATTGTTATTGTGCCTTAAGATGATATTGCTAGCTTTAACAAAATTATTTGACCTCACTGAGAACCGAACTAACAGGCCGAGCTGTATTTAAGCGCCCTTATGGGACTTCCGCCTCGAATATAGCAATTGTAAATAATCATACAATAAATTGAGAAGACAAAACAACTTCTGGTTTCAACGCCAACACTCATAAGTTGGAGCAAAAAAGAAGTATCTAAAGAAATTAATTTAAAAATACTGAAATTTAATTTCATTATACTGGCTAGGCTGAAATATGTGTCGATGAAATAATGAATATTATAATGAACGTCATGAAATGGTGGCTCTTTATAATCATGTGATCTCATGTCATATTATTTAAGAAGAAGAAATTATAAGGTGTATCTCTTCCCCTGCCTGTGTCACAAAATGTAATAATTTCTAGTATTTGCTTTTCTTGTGACACATAATTTGAACTATCTTTTTTCCAATTATATAAGAGGTAAAACGAGCAGTCCAAGCCATTTTCATGACTACCGACGCCCGTAGACATTCACATAGAGGTTATACAAAATATGCGTTACCATCCTACTGGGCCTACTGGGGTTAGCGGTGTGCAGAAACCTGAGAGTATGTTGACTCTTTATGCGAGTCGGCCATGTTCCAGAAGAAGAGAAGTAGATCAAGATTGATATTGTGGCAAAGAGGGCTGGGGATTGGATCCTCATTCCATTACACGGCTCTGACGTCGGAGAGGCCAATTAGGTTGTCGGATGAGGCCCTCTTTTGGAGGTCCTTTTTGGACTGACTAGCCGAAAAAGCCTTGCCTTGTGACTGACAGTTCCGGAGTACCTTAGTATGCACTTAGACTTTTGTGAGTATTTCATTTACCTGCGAGTCCCAGTCACCTAGGAATTAACGAGTATACGAAAAAAAAAGAATTTGCAATTTTGTCGTCAGCTTTATTACACTACAAAAATATTAAAAAAACACACAATCTATTTTTTTTAGCGTTAGCTTAAAGCAACAAGAATTCGCTACTGTTTGAATTTAGCGGTTTATTACACACCCACACACATTTTACCGTCTCTTGTCGATCTATTATAGAACACATAAACCATACATACCGCGTTGTTTGTCAATCTAAATACTCATCTCGGTGAAATGACAAAACAATGGAAAATAAATGGGAGGTTTAATTCGACTCGTAAATAATAAAACAGCTATAAAGTATCAGAAACAATAAAGTTGTGTAAACCAACCGATATTGCGTTCCACGACCTCGGGCTGAAAAAAAAACCGCAAACGAAAACGACGCGACTTCAGACGGCATTTAAATGCGGTGGAACAAGACGTTTGGAGACGAACCTTTAGGTTTTTTCCGAAAAAGTGTAATATGACATATTTGTATGTTATATGCTCGAAGTAGGCCCAATAGCGGTTATTTTAATAATCATATTTTCGTCATAGCCTAGCTGGTGCATTTTTTATAGTATAAGAGGACAAACGAGCAGTCGGAGACATATTCATGACAACCGATGCTTACAGAAATCCGCATATAGTCATACAGATTCGTTGCCATTCGTGCTCCCTACATCATCAGATACATAGGTACCTACACGCCGCACGAAAAGCATCAGCATAGCTGTTACTTTACTCCAGTATCGTACATGCGAGCTCATGTTTAGCTCATTTTTTTTAAATTAAGGGGGCAAACGAATAATCGGAGCTGTTTTTACGACTACCGATGCCTGACGTACTGAATCCGCATAGAGGTTATACAGATGCGTTGCCATCTTTCCTCCTCCTCCTCCATGGGCCACCGGCTACTTACACAACCTCCCGGTCGTGCCGGCTTGGTCGTGGCACTACCTCTAACAAGTGTTCTTGTAAAATATCAAGTTGGCTCTTTTGAGATACGCGTGAATGTGTGTAGTACTTTCCTCCCTGGAAACGCTATATATTATTTATGCTTATACTTGTTGTATGCGGTAGTTTATGGTAAACCAGAGACTGTAGAGAGGGATCAATGACATCACGTCCATGGATGACATGTGACAGGTCCTAGCTTGTCACCGTGAAGAGAAGGCTGCAGGTATATCTTAGGCATCATCTATCAACTCTGATCTGTCAGGAGTGTTCTACTCCCACTCTGGAATCCTACTAATATTATAAATGCGAAAGTTTGTATGTTTGTTTGTTACTCCTTCGCGCAAGAACTGCTGAACCAATTTTCATGAAATTTGGCACACCTATAGAATAACACAGTTTTTATACCGAAAAATTGTTCCTATGGGATGCCATGGGATGATTTTCTATTTTCCACAGGATCGAAATTTACGCGGGTGCAACCGCGGGGCGCAGCTAGTTTGAATATAAAACTCTACATTTTCATTTGCAACAAGTCCTCAAGTGAGCACTGAAACCGACTCATAATGATGATCGTCACAAAATTCCCATTCGCCTCGAGTTTGAACAATTGATAATAAATTTGGGTTGATCGATCACAAGAACATTCATAAAAACGTTGTTTTCACTAAAAGGTTTTGTACAATGATAGCCCTGCGTATCTGGGTCAGCCCGGCCCTTTGAGCCCTACAGTCTCTTGCCCTGGATTTTTGACGCAGGACTAATTAGTACCTAGCCGTCTAAACGTTTTTACCGACAAAAGGAACATTATTTATACATGACGCTATGCTCAGTTTATGTTTAGCTAATTTTTTTTATAGTACAAGAGGGCAAACGAGATTCGGAGTCATTTGTATGACCTCCGACGCCCATAGATATTCGGATAGAGGTTATACGGATGCATTGCCCTCCCTCCTCCTCCCTCCATTGGGCACCAGCTACTTACACACGAAACGCGACAGCCCAGCTGTCACTTTACACCGGTGTCGTGTAGTGAAAGGTACCTCTCAGGTTGTGCTGGCCCAATTCAGCTGCATGCTGCGTGGAACTACCATACAACGAAAATTTAAATCATAACAAACACAATCCACCAGAATAAAGTCTCAGCATCCGCTAATTAATACTAGTTTATATACAGATTTGTAGAAAGCACGAAACTATTGAATAGTAGAAGGTATCTAGCTGAACAGCTTGTACAACATCAAGTTGGCTCATTATTAAGTTAGCGAGTTCGAGCTGTTTGTCATCCGGCGAACTTCGCGACAAGTTTAACCAATTTGTAGTTGCTTGCATACGTTTGTATCGATTTAAACTACAACGGATGTCGCTTTTCACTCGACCGTTTGGGAATTTAGATGCAATTATTACCCGATATCACAGAGGGAAGTTTTGAGGTTCCGTTGGATTCACCGTGTTAATTCGAGAACGCTGGGTATATTTAAATATATTTGAATAACCGCCTTTTTTCTTGCCCAATTTTCAACCAAGATATAAATAGCTATTATTTATATAGATAGCTGTAGAGTGTATAATACACACGAAGCTATTTAAATATACAGCTACGCTGTTTAAACAGAACAGATTTTTTCGAAATATAAATGTAATTTACACTACTTATTATATAAGAAATCCTTATTTCCTGGAATATAAAAATGAATATCTATTTTTCTTTGTCACGTCTCGTTTAAACGGCTTAACGATTATGTTCTATATTTTTTTATCTGTTTGTTTTATTGTAAATTAATGTATACAGAAAATTAATAAGCTTTAAGAAAAATTTACTACCAAATCAGTGTTAGTGAAAATAATTGTTTTATTTGTTTATTGCAACCATAAGGCCTTTAGGTCTGAATTGTTACTTGGTAATTATACCTATTAATTTTTTTTTTAAGTCTACTTTTATTTTTATGGCTATATAGAACTAAACCGGTGTATTATGGTAAGAATGTATATAATACGTAGATTAAGTGCGAAGGTGATCGCACTCGAACTCGCACGTAAAAACTAGAAAGTAAATAAAACATTTGAAGTGATAATTTAGTTTCAACGGTCCATCAACTCTGAAGAAAAGCAATATTCTATTCGACCACAACCATAGAACTTTATAGGCAAAATAATATCTAACAAAAATAATAATCATCAAATCACAATCATAAAATTTTATGTAACGTCAACAGAAAATAGAAATAAATATCTATAAACAGATATTATTTAGTAAAAAACACTTAAAACGTTACTCAAAGTTTACGTCAACTTGACTCGAAATAGAAAGGTTAAAAGCATTTATAAATCTTGCCACTCAAAGTTTGAAATCACAAATAACATTAGCAAAACAACTTATAAATGCCAAAAATATCAGTATTTCGGCTTTAACTTCCCTAATTTCTTTTGGACTGTAAAATTTTAAAGTTGGCGGTGGCTTTACCTAAGTGCCTTAACTGATCCTAAAATAAAACTCTGAAGACATAATATTGTTTTATTACAATAGGTTTTAATTTAAATAAAATTTCATTTTGGTCGCGGGTTTGAATCCCGCCTAGGTCATGAACCTATGTATTATATGTATTTTTATAATAAAAATCTGTAAATATGGAAAATTTCTTAAATTTATAAAACATATTAAATACATAATATTTCCGTTGTTTAGTACCCCTAACACGAGTTCTTACGGTACTTAGCACGGGGCTAGGCTAACGTGGTGTGTAAAGTCCACAGATATTAGTATACTTATTTTTTCTCTCTAAGAGACACTATTGATGACAGAGGTGCTGTTATCAAGAGCTTTCTTGGTCCTTTGCGTCAGACGTAATGCAGCGTGGGCTAACTCACCGCACATACAAAATCGTTTAAACTTATTAGATTTATATTTGATGCTGATACCTCAAAATATCTTCAGACTCCGTCAGCAAGGCTGTGACAGCTATACCACCTCGCACGTGCCGTGTCGGTGACAGTCGTCACAAGAGTCCCCAATTACTGTCCAGTTGCAACTGCAGCGTCCCGTCAGGATGGCCGTTGACCCTGTAATCCGAGCGAGCCACTATCTCGTCGATAGAGCTCATAAATTTTGTTGTCCAATAAATTCTTTTCTCCTCCGTCGGAAGTTTTAGTTGTTAACTTGTTGTTCTTAAACACGATTTGAGGTGTTAATCAGAGATATGTGTTGGATTTATTTGCGCAATTTTTATTTTATTTCGTTCTAAATTAAGCTATGTCTAAATGAAAATAAAAAATAAGAGAGAGAGAACATTTCAGTGATTTGTTATTACTATAGTACAGAGGGCAAACAAGCAGACAGGTCATTTAACGGTATGCTGGAAACGTTGGTACAATTTATTTGGGGTTTGCTAAATTGTGTGTAGCTATACGTTGTTTAAATATTATAAAATATTTTAATATAGTTTATAAAACTATTTTACAATATTTTAACGGATTTTACTACGGTTTATGTTTTTTTACATTCCCGTTGTTTCAGAAGTTTAACAGGAACCATGGGCGCGGGTGGACTATAATTTCCATTTGGGAATCTGTGAAAATTATTTTTATCACAATGTTACACATTCGCGTAATTAAAGGAAACAAAATCTTTTAATGTTTATCAGTTATCTTCAGAGATACAATGCATCGAGTTGCTACCAACGCCAGCGTGGTCGTATGTGTCGAAGTGATGGTATATAACCCATGGTCATCCTATATAACAACGAAATGTTTTTTTTATTTATTTCCGAGAATAGCGCTCTTCAGCTATATATTAATATTAGTGTAGATATAGATATGACCACTGCACTGTAGGTGCATAATTTGTTTTTGAGTTTAGGCTAAAATATTCCATTGGATACCAAGATTCTTTCACTCTGATGTATAAGATGGATGTACTTCCTCGCGCGAGCCCGATTCAACTGCAATGTAGCCGTGGCACTAACTTTTTAACGTGTACAATACAATAATCTGTCAATAATGGTAACTCATTTATAAGTTATTAACTTGGGCGGAGATTGTGCGAACAAGTTTCTGTCTTATGTTCACTGGATAAGGTTGGTTACTGCTTGAACTGAGCTCAGGTTGTTGGCCGCGCTTCGTAGCTGGGTAATTCATTAGCTGAAAACTTCATAATGGATTCAATTATTGTGTTACGGACGAAGGAGTATCGACTGTCTGATAAAGACTACCTCCGTGCCGTACGGAATAGACGGTCAACTTAAAAAAATGATACTTCTTTATAATCATTGGAAAAGGAGTTAGCAAATTAAAATCAATGCAGTGATTATCTTAATTCTTAATGGAGAGGGGAAGAGGATGGAGGGCAACGCATCTGTACAGCTATGCCGATGTCTATTGGCGCCCGCAGTCATAAATATGGTCGACTGCTTGTCTGCGTTCTTATACTATAAAACATTAAATAAATACCACCCATCTCCAAAAAAGTATAAGGCAAGATAAATAAATTTAAAGAATTTCTTAAGCTCGCATCGCTTATCCCTCATCCTTAAGGAGCGCTCCGCAGATGCCGAGTGCCCGCATTTTTTACAGATCAAAATACAAATAAGCCGGGAAATATCTGCGGGGAGATAAAACGTCTGCCCGAGCCGAGGTATTAGCCACCGTCGGCTTACACCTAAATGTACTGCGCGGAGACGAGTATTTTTAAACAAGTATTTTCGTCTGTAAGCTTTACGTCCGCATATTTAATTTGGTATGAAATTTACGTATTTCAGTTTTGGTGTCTACCCCTTAAGAGATATAAAATTTGTAGGGCATATAAAATATATGAGTGTTGTGTAACTGTAGTGTAACAGTCAAGCTAACGGCGCTTAGGTTCCTTTCACTTTAGATTAATTTTCTCTAGTTATTTGTTTTTAACATATTGTAGCTTTTCATTACACAAAAGTTATACAAATGTTATGAGAAGGAACTTCCATGAAGGCTCAATCACCGAGAAAGTTATAAGCCTTACTACAAAACCATACCACTACACTCGACAAATAGGAGCGGAGTATGCAGTTAACGTGAGTAAAGCTGCAGGGCGTTGCTAGTAAGAATATATTAGTTGCCCAATATTCGATAAACTAAAATTAAATTCTAGATTCTAATATATAAGTTATTGCTCACGCACAGAAGGAAAGTAGGCCGAAGAGGCGAACCTTTTGGATAGAAAGTGTCCTATCATGGTTTCATAAGAGGCAGGTTTTTCGCATTACCTAACACAAGTGGGTATAACGAAGCGCCTGGAAGTGTGTCACGGGTGGCCGGCTTTTTGTGTCGTCTGCCCGCTAAATGGAAAATGTTAGCGGATATTTAGGGCAGCACTTCGCCGCACTTATGAAACAATCTAGTTATACTTTGGGAGTTCGGACCAAGCGACCCGACACGAAATCCTACTTGATATTCTTCACTATTTTTGTGTCAGATTCCACAAGACACAAATGTGGTTCACATGATGTGTGACTATTAAACCTCTTAGATAGAAGATCTCCCTTTTCTTTTTTGCTTTTTTGAAGTAAAACTTCTATACGATCGCTTGACTTTCGGAGTAAGTCATTCAAATTCAAAATTCAAACTCAATCTAAGTGATTTTTTTTGTGTTTAAAAAATAAATATCTAATGACATGTTATGTCATTATAACTACGGTAATCTATACTTACCTACTAATATTATAGAGGAAAGATTTTTTTTGTGTGTGTTTGTATGTAACGAATAGGCTCCGAAAGTACTAGATCTGTTTCAAAAATTCTTTTACCATTTAAATGCTACATTATCACATAGGCTATTTTTTTACCACGGTAAAATGTTCTATTTAATATATCTCTATATAATGGGAAAACGGGTAAACTTCTAAACGACTGAACTGATTGAGTAAAAATTTTATACGAGTATTTCGATACTTTCCTGGATGCTTAAAAATACAATTGGATCCAGTAGGTGGCGCTGCTGTCGGTATGTCAACTACTAAACGCCTTGACCGATTGGGTTGAAATTTTTTGTGTATTTCCATTATTTAACAGACACGAATAATGCATAATGCAATCTATGTATATAAAAATGAATGTTTGTCTGTATGTATAATCGTAATGCATAATGCATTTGAGAATGTGATGATCTTTCGTAAAGTTGTTCTGAAAGCGTCCACGAAGATTTCTATGTTGGTGTAATAAATCAATAATTCAGTTTTACTTCAATTATGTAGTCTAAAGCACACACTTTTTTTTCTTTTTTTTTTTAGAATGCTCGTAGGCATTCCCCCTCAGGGGACAAACACAACAAGAGTATTATATGATAACAAGAATATAGAATTCATTGATATGCGTATCTTGAACCCACATAAATCACACGAAAAGTCATATAATTGTCGAAAACTGCATGGGATTCTTTAAATTTTAAATATTGTCACACCACCATTCATTAATACCAAAGTAAAATTAGCAAACATTATGTTACACAACTTTTTCTGTAAGAGATAAAACAAACGTTTAATTTGTACCTCATCAGGCTTACTTGTCGTCGCAAATGTTAATGCTAAACCATAAATGGAATTGTGTCTTAGGATACTAAATCTGATGTTGAAATGTGAAGAAATTAAATTGTATCTTGCATTTCTAAGTTTCAATTTGCATATTAATTGTCCATATTTTGGCATCGTACCTATACCTAATAATGTACGTACCTACTATTTATTATGTGTCCCGATGTTTGCGGTTGAACTCCTGCAAAACATACAAGAATTGATAAATACATGAAAAAACAAATTGTTTGGGATAAAAAGCATCCACACTTCTTAAAACCGTTTTTTTTAAGTCTATCGATAGCAAGTGTTTATAATTATAAAATTATGTAGCTCTAATTAATATAATTTATTGCACAATACCTACAGGCAATTCTCGAGATATTGAGTATTAGAATTGTCTGTTGTAGTAAAATATTGCTAAATCAAATGTGGGCGTTTTTTTAGCCCCAAGACGACACTGAAAAGCCCCCAGAACGACTGTTATCAGTGAAAGCGATGACCTTGCCTTCACTGTATGGTCTCGTTGCCGAAAGGGAAAATTTATAAACCTTTGTTTAGTCGTATGTTTAGAAGAGTCCCAAGAGATTTTGAGGTCCCAAAACATCCTAATTTGATTCTTATGGCGGATAAACAGCTCAATATTCTGCTTATAGCAATGTTTATTACGAATTACTATAATCATAATAGGTAAGCTAAAGCTAAGTGCTCGGGGGCATTCTGTCAATTATTTTACTTCAGTAATTATAAGCCTTTGAGTGCTGTTCGTGTTGGTTATTGGGAACTAAACAAAATATATTTCGATGTTATATTTCAAAATAATTATACCAGATAGATATTATTTTTGTTGAGAGTCTGTGCGAAAGAATAAACGGAGGAATTGCAGTTTGATACAGAAAATTATATAGAGACTAGCTGCGCCCCCGCGGTTTCACCCGCGTAACTTTTGATCCCGTGGGAATATATGGAATGAAAAATAGATGTTGGCCGATTCTCAGACCTACCCGTTATGCACTCAAAATTTCCAGCCGTTTCCGAGGAGTTGAATCACACCGTGACACAACAATTTTATATTTTAGAAGAAATATGTGCAGAAAGCTGTTGATTAAATAAAACGGCACGGACACAATGTGTGTGTGCAGTGCAGTGCAATAAATTGATTACTTATCTCAATTACCGTGTAAAACAAAATATTTTTTTAAAATTAAAACTGAATGACACACACATAGGTTTATTTTATTTTTAATTTGTTTTTATTGCAATAAATTAATTGATTACTTATCTCAATAATCAAAATAAATTGATTACTTATCTCAATTACCGTGTAAAACAAAATATTTTTTTTAAATTAAAACTGAATGACACACATATAGGTTTATTTTATTTTTAATTTGTTTTTATTTACAAAAAGGTTTTACTCAAATAGTGAAACTATGTCCGAAGTCGAAAGGTTCTTTTTTACAACCGTGACCGATTTTTGAGCGATCACCAGTTGAGGAAAATATCTCGTTCATGAAGGTTATCATTATGTATTAAGCGAGGAAAGTATCCTGTTATGCTATACCTATGTACAGGTATAAAAAGAATTTTGTCTCGACTTCCTCATCTCTATTAAAACATAACAAAATATTTCAAGCTTATATTTGAAATCTCTTGTCTTTAGATACATATTGCGATCTCTGCCGTCAAAGTTTATTCCAACCTACGCAGATTTTAGTGTTTTAGTAATATCAATGACCACAATTACGTAATAATGTGAAATAATGTAGTGAAAAGTGATGATATTATCTAATGAACTGGTCAATGACCCCACCATCAAAAAGATAACGCCAGTAAAGCCACTTCATTCTCAGTCCCCCTAATTTAATTTGGGCGGGCTTTTTGTTACGATAATTTTCATTGCGAACTTGTCAACGCAAATTCGGATTTGTAATTTTAACGTGTTTTTGTTTATAACGTAGTACAATGACTTCGGTGTTGATGAGTTTTGATGCTATCACCTGATGCTAAGTGATTGCTTCAATCCAATTTGAAGAAGTGGTCGCTTCTGGACTTAATAATTAGAGATTTTCTTTATTTTAGAGATAGTAATTGAAGTAATTGGTTGATGACGGATTAGATGGTACGATCTAGTGGAAAACGTCAACTGTGGGCGAAAAGGTCTCAAAAGTCCCGATTAAAAGACAGAAAATAGTTTTCATGTGCTTTTGTTTTCAACCACGTCGTTGCACCAGCACATAGTCCAACCCCGCCTGATTTCAAACACGACATTATGTGTCCTCGAGTACGCATTATTCGATATAACTGTGACTTTTATTTTAGAATACGTTTATGTTTTTCAATAGAGCATTAAACATAAATTCTTCATGTATTTTACAGTAATATAAGTTCTCAAATAAATAAAAGTACTTCCTTATTACATACGAAACAGTTAAATGATAGTATTTTACATACAACACAAAAAGCCAATAAAAAGATTTAACCGCGACCGTTCGTGTGACGGGATATTGGGTGGCTGTGATAAAGCCAAAAAAAACTCAACTTATTAATTCAACACATTTTTTTTATTACTATCATTTTTAAATTGTCTAAACCCCTGAACAAAATAATAAATAAATAACAATGAATATTTAGTTGGCTTAAACTTTTGGATACTTACAATGTAAAGTACATGCTAGTAAACTTATAATTATAGTTTTGCAGATGTATAATAATATGATCACCTAACATCAAACGAACCCCTTTTCTTGAACAACAAGTTATTATGTGAGAAATTGCTCGTCAAAAAGTCGTCACCTAACCTCATATACACAACTTTTATCGATTCGTTTAGAAGTTATTCAAATAAATTTGACACAAGTCTACGTTATTGGAACTGAGTAAATGGGTGACCGGGAAACCTTTGGGTGAGAAACGCCAGTCACGACGAAACACCTGTCATGAGGTGGCTCTTTAGCCCAGATACCCGGAGCCGCTCCATTTGATAGTTCCGCTCTTAATAAATGCTAAATCGGGGTCGTAAGATTCGTGCAGACACACCATTAATATGTTGAGAAACTAAGTAACAGGTAGTGCTGTGCTACATCGCAGTCGAATTGAAGCGAGGACCTCTCGCTTATAACCTTTTATGCTAATGTTTATGGGCGTCATTAGTCATCAAATGGCTCTGAATGTACGTTTTTCTTACATATAAAAATATTAAAGCTGGATAATCTGATAATAAATTACTACTAAGGCCTAAGGACTAATTGTAGATGATGTCGTAGTTTTAGAATACTCATAAACGGCACGAAATGCGCCAGGGAACCACTTCAGGCTGATGTGACGAAAGGCTAGATCTCAGGCGGCTCTGTGCAATTTGATTTCATTCCGTCAAGTCAATCAAGTCATTTTCATTCATAATCTAAACCTCTTAAAGGGGAAGAACATTACCAATGTTTTGTTTCATTAATATTCGGATCAGTTACAAAATAGTCGCCTATTTCCCTACCTCTGCAAATTAATTCACTATAGATATGTCGAGCAACTTAGTTTATTTTTTTCTCAGGAAAATATTTAAATTTATATTATCATTGGAACAGCTGAGTCAGCTTCGCCTTTTACATACCAAATGAATTATGGACTTTCACATTGACCGGAAGAGGTCGAATGAGTTATAGGGTTACCACCTGGTATCTACGCGTTGGATATCCACCCTTCCTTCCGCATTAAAAAATCGCACGCAACTTCTTTCTCTTTCACTTCAAGTTGGGTGAACCAAAATTACACCAGGAAATTTAAATGAAAATGATTTTATTCAAAATTATAACAAACACTTTGTGGACATCAGCAATTAAATCTACCACTGGCAGTATCATCATCATCATCATCACACCGTCCACTGCTGTATATAGGCTTCCACTAAGAGCGCCATAGCCACTTACATTCAGAAGCGCCCCTCGACTTGAAGCAAGTCGTCGGTCCACCGTGTTGGAGGGCGTCCAACATTCCATCTTCCGGTGCGAGGCCACCACTCGTCACTACGTATATTAAGTATTCATAGCTGAATACATGCTTAAAGGAATTAATACTTGTTTAACTAACAATCGTTAATATATGTTATGCTAGCCGTCCATTAAAGTTATAAATAGTTAACAGGCGAAAGCCCGCTAGTGTTAAACGTAGCCGTGTTTATTAATAAGTAATGCAACGGATTAGAGCTGAAGGTTCACGCACCTTTGTTTTGTCTATTACAAAATTATTCAAATAACAAACACATTTGTGTAGCGTCGGCAAACAAATTGTATTAACTTCAATTGAATACAATTTTGTTTACTATTCAAATCTTATCTATCCAATTCATGTTTATTTCAAAAAGCAGCTGTAGTTTAATTGGTTACTTTTATGCTCCTCACACAAACGAGCAGTCAGAGACATTTTCATGACTTCCGACGCCCATAGACGTCCGCATAGAGACTATACATAAGCGCTGCGCTCTTTTCTTTTCCCACCTAGATGGGCCACCGGCTACTTGCACACCACACGAAACGCAACAGCTGTGCTGTCGCTTTCGCCGCTGTACGCCGTCTCGTAAAAGCGAGAGGTATCTCCACGGTCGTGCCGGCCTAATTCAGCTGCATGCATGTAGTGTGAGCTCTTGCTAAGTATTACTAAGTATTTACTAACAGTTACTTAGTGGACACTTACAACAGTTTTTTTTTTTTTTTTTTTTTTTTTTTTT
>LUGF01014814.1:52329-71415 GCA_001625245.1 Calycopis cecrops
AGGTACCTCCCCGGTCGTGCCGGCCCAATTCGGCTGCATGCAAGCATGCAGTGTGGCACTACCTCTTACATGGTAGTTATACACATCACATTAGTAAGAGATAGTGTCAGGTTTTGCGGTGTGTAAGTAGCTAGTAGAATGCTAGTAGAAAAGTAAAATAAATTATCCATGTCATAAAAGTTTAGTTTTTAGAATCGATTTATTTCGTATTATAGAAAATTTATGATGAGTGAAATTTTACAAGCGTTAAAAACCTTTCCTTTTATCGGTTGAAAAGGAAAGGGACTGTATTATTCAGGCTATGTCCATTGATTACGTAAAAGTTAATTTCTGCTTATGCCGTTGTAAAGTTTCAAATCGTTATGACAGTTGAGAATTGGTTTTACATTTAATTTTATCGAATAGTCGACAAGTCGACCTAATAATCGGTATATTTGTGTACTAGACTACATTGTACTAGGCTAGGACATTTTTTATAGTATTTTTTTTATGGTATAGGCAGGCAAACGAGCAGTCAGAGCCATTTTCATGACTACCGACGCCTGTAGACATCCGCATAGAGGCTATACAGATGCGCTGATTTACTTTCTTCTCTCATCTTAATAGGCCTGACCGCCTACTTACGCACCGCAAGAAAAGCGACAGCACAGCTGTCATTTTACATGCAGCATGCAGCGTGACACTACCTCTTTCTAAACACACGCCCATAGACGATGATAATTAAAATCTTTCTGCTGGCTGTACAGATTTAATTGAATCGCTATGTCTTAACACGTCTGAACATGCTTCAGACGTTTCTCCAGATTTCACGCTCAGACACGTTCTACACGAACTCCCGTTTACTGTCCGTGTTATCACGAGATCCAGGAATATGTTTGAACAGGTGACAGTTAGTTTTACGTGCGTTCAGCCGCATTTTTTATTTGGTCGCTTTTTGGAGCGAAGAAATCCAACACCATTTTTTACATCTATATGGACCATATGTGATATGTCATACACAAATGTAATCTTATAATCTTTTAGCTCGCTATAAGAGTAAAATCTACGAAGAATATTGTAAGTGGCATAGAGATATAAATCACTATGACCTTGGCATGGTGGTAAAGTTCAGAAGCTTAAAGTAAAACCAGATATTTTAGGCGTAGCCAGTTGGAACAAGGAGGTTTCTTGCTTTTGGAGTCTTGACTGCTGTTTATGGAGAAGGATATAAACCTCTTGGGTGTTGTTCTGTGGTGCCTTTCTGTTTGGTTGGTCCCTTAGGGGAGTAGCGACTAACTAGACATCGACGTGCCCTGATGATGCACAGTTTAAGGCGTCTTCAAAAGGCGACTGTGATAGTAGGTATTCACGATTGCTTTTGTAGATTTCTCTCGGTACTAACGTAACGACCCATACATCACCGGACCCCAGTCAGGGCGGGTGACGGCGCGACAACGCGTTACCCCGAGTTACAAAAAATGGACGACTACGTTTGAAGATTTTTTTTATCTTTATCCTTACGTACCTAAAGGACATTTACAACAGACAGTATTCCATAAAATTATTCAGATTCTTTAGGAAAGTACGTGTACAACTGACGGTTATTTTATTATTCAGAGTTATTTTTTAAACGCCAGCAAGATGTAGATAGCTCGTGTTTTTTACAACAAAAATTGTTCTACGGCTTTCAAAATATCTAAATAAATTATTTTAAGCGGTTTTTTTAATTTTTGCTTGTGTACAGTTGGTAGGCCCCCTCGCGTACCGAGGCCGAATACGTCACGAGTTTATTGACCTTATCTTCCGTAGTTACGCGATGCATTTATAACGCTCGGGCGAAAAATAGATTTATATTTATTTTTGTATTAAAAAAATACTAATTATGAAAAATCTTAAAACAAATGTTGTTGTTAAAGTTGCTAGCTATCAATATCTGAGAGCTTGCCAGTATTTAAAAATTGACCCTGTATATTTAAAATGAAATGAAAAAAAAAACATATTATAATTAAATGCAACAATTTTTTTTTGTTACAAGGGTTGATCACGAGAATCAATACAATAATCTTCACCAATTCAATCACCGATGCGAAATAAAAGATAACAAATAATGCGCCTATTCAGTAGTGATTCTGATGATGACAGGACTACATTCAAAACGTATTCTTATTAAAGAGAATGAATCAGAAAGCCAGTTTGAGATAAGTAGATGAAAGAAGAATTGGTCGGCTGGAGATTAAGATTAGTTTTTGTAATTCAAAAACTTGTGATGCAGCGCCCCGGTCTCTCGCCACCAGTAAAAGTAAATAGCGTGTTACTCGCCCACAGACGACGTCTTAGGGCTGTCAAGTGATTCATTGTTGTTGTTGTACACGTTGTTTAAATGTTTCACTTTAGTAGTGGGTTGAGAAATATAATTAATATATTAATTTTATTCTTTAGAGGATAATGTAGATAGGGTCGTTCCTATTTTATACGAGCGATATCAATGTGCCTACATTAAATAAACGCTAACTACGTTTATTTTATACTAGCTGCGCCCGGCGGCCTCGCCCGCGAAAATTTCGATCTCGTGGAAAATAGAAAATCATCCCATGCCATCCCAAAGGAACATTTTTTCTGGGTAAAATTCCTATGTTTACTCTTTATGTGTGTGCCAAATTTCATGAAAATTTGTTTAGCAGTTTTTGCGTGAGGGATAACAAACAAACATACAAATTTTTGCTTTTATATTATTAGTAGGATACAACAAATAAACATATCATTCATTTAATTTCCCTGAAAAAGGATTAATTTTGTTTGATAATTTTATTGTTTAATCGCGATATTTTATCCAAACATTGTTTACTGAATGTGTACATTTACTAATTATATTCTTAAATACTTACTAAATACTTCTAACTTACCTAGTAGCAATATTTTTTTAAAAAGAAACCCTTATAAACTTAATATCAAAAGAAGAAGAAAATATAAGCTGTTCACGTGTTCGAATTGGCACCATAACATCTGTGTCTCATCTCGCATGTGCTCCACTTCGAGTGAGCCAGCCCTGTGACAGACAGATGAAAAAGTTTTCGCCTTAAACAATGTAAGGGCGAATGAGAACAGAAATTACAGGGCGCGATAATAAGATCCCTTATTGTTTCGTCAAAGCTGCTCTCTGCAGCTTTCAATTACCGCCGTAAACTTTAATGAGGCGGGGCGTTCGGCCGAGCTTTAAATAGCTTTTATGTTAATAAGCTCCAAAAAACCTATTGCGTTTAATTTATTCAAGCGTCTGGTTTGTTTTTAATTATTGATTATTTCATAAAAGTTGACAATTACAGAATAAAAACAATTTGACAGTCAAATTCTAATTATATTCGTCGGACTTATAATGAGAATCATTAAGATGCAGGTACAGTATAGACAACATTGTATCAACACTAAATGTCTTTCGTGGTAAACCATTGCAATTTGTAATACTATAATGGAGAAATGTTAGTACAAGACTTACGTCTATTACTAACGTCTATTGATTATAATTTATTCATAACCCCGAAACTATAATATCTTACAGAAAGCAAATAATTAATTAATCACTGAAATAAATTAAAAAAAAAGAAGTCTTGATGCATTTGTTAAGTAAAAAGCATTTGTTGCAAAAATTACTGATGAATTTGTTTTTTAGCTCTCGACTTATTAATTAGGATCCTCAAAAAAATATTCAGATAGACATACGTACAAACAGCAAGGACATATTAATAGGATTTCACATGTTATTTTGATTTGGGTATGCAGCTATAAAATTTTTTTTTTTTTTGAGTTTTAAGGACAAATTAGACTATTTGTCTATTATACGACAAACTAGATGTTACCCCGCGGCTTCGCTTTTCGGGCTAAAAAGGAGCCAATGGCGCTCTTCAGTCCTTCAACTATCTCTACACTAAAAATGACAACGATCCGTTGATCCGGTTCGATGTGAAAGAAGGACAAACAAACAAACAAACACACTTTCGCATTTATAATATTAAAATCTGGATATGGATTTTCATTAGGAAAACAAAAGATCCTCTTTTTTACCATATAAAAAAGGGGAGCAAATGAGCAATCGAAACCTTCTTGGTGATTATCGACGCCCATAAACTTCAACAGCAGAGTCAGAGAGTGAAGAGTGTAACCATAGTAGCCACACTTATACTGAGAAGTGTAACGCATCTGGCGTTACTCGCTTCACTCAATACGAGAGGTATTGAGTGAAAAGCCCGTCTGGACCATTATCAATGACACAAAAGATAAATCATTTTACACACAAAAAGATGTCGTCACCATCAAAACGATCAAAGAATGAAAATCGGCGCTATGTTAATGGTGAATCAACATAATTTCGGAAGATTACTCTGCGAATACGATTACACATTCGCTGTGAATACTAATTGTAACAATACAGACAATTTCTACATATTCAATATTGTATCGTTCAAACATCTTAAGCAGATTCAATATTCTATTTTAGGATCTTTGATCATAACTTTACGTTGAACATTGAAGTTTAATTCAATACACGACTAAATAGTTCCGTCAGCTTTCTAATATTAATGTAGATTTAAATAATTGGGTGGAAAAACTAAATAACAGTATTTGTATTATTATATTCGAAATAATTAGTTTAAAAATCAAAATTAGGGGATTATTCTAGCGGTTTATTAAGATACTTAACAATAACAAAGTTTAGATTCCTTTAAAGCAAGACAAAGCTTATATAAGAGAGTAGGTATTTGCGCAGAATGTATGGAGACTTGCAAAACACAAAGACCTAAAGATAATCATTTAGTTAATTTTTGAAACCTGAAGTGGAGAGATGCTGCATTGGGCCAGAACTAACAGAGTAACTGGAGGGGAAGAGGCCAGATACCATAGCAATTATGATAACATATTTAGTCTGGACAATTAACAATTAGACTCGGATTGTTTATTCGCCCCTTTATAAAAAAACCCCTTGGAGGTATTCTCTTAGTGCTACTGGGAAGTAAAATTTTGAAGAGAGCGTATTTTTGAGGAAATTTCATGGCTTAATACCCTAGAAGCTTTGCATTTTGGTTTATCGTATGGTAACCAAAATTCACGAAAAGGTGAAGGTTTCGAATGGAGTTCATTGCTGATAGTTAACGTTCCTCTTCCAATAATTTATACGTTCGCTAAGAGGCTTGTATATTATTTCTCCATTGTATAATATTATTCATCGTTATGAACCAATCTACGCTGTAGCATAAAAAATAATGAGAAATTACAAACAGTAATTCGCCGAGACATAACATAAAACATTACAGAACTGAAAATATTTCTTTCCATAATTTATGCGTTTTTCGTTCGCGAAGAAATATATGAAGTTGAATATTTTTATTATCCTCTTACTAACATCTAAGGGCTCAGAAAATAAAATATTTATTTTGTATATATTTCCCTCGCAGGGAACTAACGATTAATAAAGTAAATATGTCAATATTGTAAAGTTAATAATGTATTCTTAATAGATAGATAATATTACACTAATCAGCAAATGCTATATAACACTAATCATGTTTTATATCCGGGATTATGAATGTTAGCAGATATTGACAGGCATCCACTTACTTAGCTATTTATTTTTATACTGTACAGTACATGGTATTGGTATATTTTTGCGATCTGGTCCACAATTCGGATATAATAAGGTAGACCAGCGTAACCGACATAGTTCAGAGTCAGGTAGTGGGCAGGTCACATTGCTAACAGAAACAATAACCACAGGGAAAGAAACCGCGAATGGCGACGCCGCGCCGATGGACCCGGACCCGGTGGACTGAAGACTTCGTTAAGGTGTGAGAGCCGATGGATGTAACTACCTCTATAGCTACACTATGACCTGTGGCACTCTATTCAGGCGTATCTCCAGCAGTGACAGTCCTCCGGCTGATGATAATGTTAAGCGTAGACAATAGACATAATGCGGTAACAGCTGATTCACCAACGCCACCAAATAGTTCTAAAAACACAAACCCACAAAATAAGTTTGCAGACAGATTAAATAAAAGTTTATCTGATACATTATAGAAACCCACACGCGTCATTAGCCCGCCAAGTTATAGGCTGTGGTCCAGTGAGGAGGTTGTGTTGTCGCTTCATAACAAATTACATATACGTATGCCACATAAAAAATAAAAAAGAAAAATAAAATTATAAAAACTTCAGATAATCTCTGATACAGAACTACACGCAAAAGTAAAATATTTTTTTTTAATATAAGGGGATAAACGAGACAACGGAGTCATATTCATGACTACCGACGCCCATAGACATCCGCAAAGAGATTATACAGATGCGTTGCTCTCCTTCCTCCTCCACTCTCCATGGGCGACTGACTATATTATTAATATCGCTTGGCGATTCAGAACCCAACTAATTCCCGTCCAACGCGCACTTAGCTGGCAGATAATTTTGTGTAAGCATAGCTAGTACATATCTTGGGGTCCTTTAATTAATTTTATAAAAAAACTCTCGAGGGTGGAAGGCGGGAGATAAATTTCCGATATCGCAATATCGGCGGCAATTGTGAACTGATTTTGTGAAATAATTTGCTTCTTTATTTAAATAAGGATCGAAGACGAATTGCTTTGTAAAGATTAATTACAACGTGAAGTGATTTATATTTGGAAATATTTTTCTAAAATTGAATTGAGCAAAATCGCTATAAAATACGGATTATCTACTTTACCTTTACTAGCTGCGTTCCGCGGTTTCACCCGCGTAACATTCGATCCCGTGTAGATATTGATATTAAAAATAAATGTAGGCAGATTCTCAGACTTTCCCGATAAGCACACAAAATTTCATGAGATGTCGGGCCGTTTCAGAGGAGTGTGGTAACAGACATTGCGACACGAGAAATTTATATTACACTATTATTGTAAAGTCTCTTACATTGTTTGTTTGTAATCTTCAGAAATACTGATCCGATAAAGAACATTAACACAAAGTGCTATTTGGAGTGATGTAATCTGGGTATTTAATTTTATAACTTGCTGTCTTCAATTTCACCGGAATAAAATGTATCTCACTACTGTAAAATGGAAAAATGAATGGTATAATTTGAAATGAACACTTTTTTAGCGGCGAGGCAGGGAGCAATATTATGAGTTCGCGTCAGCAACATGCTGTACGTACCTACACAAGATAATGGCTACCTACCTACAGAATTTAAATATAGTTTTATGGTTCTACTTGTGTCGGCAGTCACTGTGACTGTTTTTCTGATTCAGATTTCGAAAATTAACACCCAAATAAGTGGGCACGGGTCGGCTAGTCAAAATACAATCTAAGGCGCACAAACATCTACACAACCAAAGTATGCGGCACATTGTTCTGCTACGTTTAATCCCATCATTTGGTCAATTAGTCACATCAATGATTTATTTATTTATTTAATAATTAATTTATGCACATTAAAACATAATGTATCATAAGCTTATTATCTAAAATGCTGGCACATAGGTACTACTTATTTCCACATTTTGGAATTTCTTCCAGTAGTCCTACTACAGGAAAATGTGATAGTGATTAGCAAAGATACCCTGTACAATATAACAGTAACAGGCGAGTAAATATATTTAATACTTGCTGCGTCCCGTGGTTTAACCCGCGTAAATTTCGAACCCGTGGAATATAGAAAATCATCCAACATTTTTTCGGGATAAAAACTATCCTATATGTTAATCCAGTTACTCTCTATGTGTATGCCAAATTTCATGAAAATCGGTTTAGCAGTTTTTGCGTGAAGGAGTAACAAACAAATAAACATTCAAACTCGCCTTAATAATATTAGTAGGATAATGATATTATATGAGTGAGAAATGATTCCCTTCATCAATGTATATAAAAAAAACGATACACCGCAACTGCCTTATTGCAGGCCATGAGTCTCACCTGTCGTCCGTCGATAAATAATTCGGTATCGAGTGCAACGACAGCGCTGCACCGCGGGTGAACGG
The DNA here is from genome assembly GCA_001625245.1 of Calycopis cecrops. Lineage (NCBI taxonomy): Eukaryota > Metazoa > Arthropoda > Insecta > Lepidoptera > Lycaenidae > Calycopis > Calycopis cecrops. The sequence continues at coordinate 60,312 of LUGF01014814.1, forward strand.
ACGGCTGACCCGGTCGACGGTGCACGGTCGATACGGATATGAACTGTTGTTGACATGTTGGCATAGAGACTGTTCATCTAATATGTACATTTCGTATGACTAATCACAATGATACGTAATCAAGGTGTCTTTGTGGCGAGTTGGTCAGATTAAAAATGCATTTATTATTGAGATATCGTAACACGTAATAAGCTAACCAGTCGATCTAATTTATTTGTGATACTGCAACTTGAGTAGGTACTTATGAAGATGGGTGGTAGTTGAATCGGATAGTACAAAGTTTCCTTTTATTAATTCATGAGGTAGCTAATGAAATCTACCACTTAACAAGCACTCTTTGCTTACGTGTAACTGACCGCAAAGTTCCTATTTCCTAAAATTTTATGCTGTGTAATGTTTTAGATTACTTTTCAATATGCCTGCTCATTCTGTAGAAAGAAAATATGAAGACGCATAGACATGTGCGTCATCGATTGTACTTGCATGAGATTCTTATACCAAGTGTAGATTGTGCAGGATGACTATAGACCAGCGACATCCACAAGGTTAATGGTTATTCCGATTCTCGCCCTCTGTTATCTCGTCTCTCAAATGAAGCAAGGCAGGTGATTGTAGAACCATAGCTTTTATAAGGGCTCGCGAGATTTTTTAACCCGGTACAAATATTTTTATATATTTTTTTATCTATTATTATGATTATTTAATATTAGATAACACATCTAGAAATATATTTTAATTACTATGCTAAAGCCCAAACCCAAAGAACACATTTTTTTTTGTTAAACTGTACCTGTCACAAAAATGTACTGATAGTGTTAGTGTTAGTGAACAATTAATGTACTTAATACGGCTGCAATGAAACATGACACTACTTAATCTTACTAATATTATTATACTTTACCCCAATCGCCTGCAGTTATTTTGTCATCAGTCTACATCAGTTACAGTACGACTTCATAACCGAAACCTGCCACCATCGTGGGCGACATAAAAAACGATGTGTTTGTCACACCATTTGGTTTTAACTGAGTGATCAACACCGTAATTATGATGACAAGTAATTAACAAGTCTACAGCGCACAATGGCTGCGAAACGTAAAGAATCTGAATTATGTGCTTCGGTAACAAAATAGAGACAGACAATTAATTTGGCTAACCCTTGGTGGGGACTTAGTGTAAATGGGACCCTCGGCTGTAACGTGTCAAGGTCCGTTCAGTTATTAAGGGACCGAAGACTGCGACTTAATTAAGCAGATATAATTATATCACTTAGTTATTCCAAAACGTGGCTCTACCAAGTGATGATTTATGTTAAAACAAATAAATATTCTTATTTTGTCGTGACTTGTGTAATTAAATTAACGTCTCAATGCAGTTGGTTTTTTATTTTAGTTCAATGATCACCGTTAGTCTACAGTTTTGTAGTTTTCTGGTCTGAGCTGAGTGGTCTCATTTGTTTTTATTGGTGACATTTAATTTTCTTCTGTGTCCACACTCACGAAAGCTTTGATAGAAGCTCTGGTCTCTCACGAAAAGGTAACACAAACAATATGATTGCAAAGTATCTTTATAAACTGAATAGCCATTATTTCAGTTTAACTGTACCAAAAGGCGTTTGTGTTTACTGAAAATGTTTGTACTTGAGAATAATCCGGCTTATCTTGTTTTGTCAATCTATTTATATACCTGTGAAGATGAATTTTTAACTTAAGTATTTCGAATGCGTTACTCAGAGCGTACTGTGAAATAAAATTGGACATAGTACAGACAACAAACAGTGCAGGTTGTGTTGTGTTTAGTCAGCGACGAATCTGATGAGAGCTTACAGGGATTAACTGTATGTGTGGTCTACTGTTGGTTTTACTACTTGTGTCATATGTAAAATATAAAAAAAAACTGATAGGTGGATTTCACTTATAAAACTTGGATTATAATCTATCATCGGTCATCGGTTATATTTGTTTATTTTTATGGTATAGATGGGCAAACGAGCAGTTGGAGCCATTTTCATGACTACCGACGCCCACAAATATCCGCATAGTGGTTATACAGATGCGCTGCCCTCCTTTCTCCTCCCATCTCCACGGGCCACCGGCTACTTACACACCGCACGAAACGCGACAGTACAACTGTCACTTTAGGCCGGTCTCGTGTAAGCGGGGCCAATTCGACTGCCTGTAAGCATGCAGTGTGACACTACCTCTTACCACTCACTCTCTTTGCTTTATAATTATTAATCTATAGCTTATTACGACACAAATATTATATTATGCTACCTATATTTTGTGGTTGTTTATTGCAGATTATACTAATAGTAGATAGTTTTAAAGACTTGTAGTCCTTGTAGTGGGCCGATATTAGCTAATAAGTAAATAGGTAAGTAACAAGATGTAGCTTAAAGCAACTTAGGAACGTCCTTAGTAATTTAAACTGTAATATTTAATGATCTAGAATTTAAACATCTATATTTCTAGACCTTTAATGATTCAAACAAGACCTTAAAAATCTAGTCTATGGCATTATAAAATTATAAAAGAAATGATTGTTTTTTCTAGCGATTTTGGTTCAGTTAGCCTCTCCATCGCTAGCTAAGCTCGAGCCACTTGTGTCTAATCCGAGCAACTCGAGCCCGATATTTAGTAGGTCAGACGGTTCAAGGCTTGGGCAGTAAATCGTTAGATAACCGAAAATATTAATGACCCTAGTAAATAGTTCACTACGAGATAAAAACGGACCTTGTACAATGCAAACATTGTTAGTTGACGACTCGTCTGGCACCACTTCTAGTCAAAATAATGTTCTAGGATAGTCTTAGATTTTTGTAGAAGAAATTACTTTTGGATACCATTACACTAGGGTGAGATTTGTTCGTTGTATGGTACTTAGGATAAGAGCTGATCGCAGGTGCAATCAGCCTAAGTATCGTATCGCATATCGGAACTTAAAGAATCAGAGTACTTTAGAGCACCTCCATGTTTATTAATATAGTTGAAAATCTGAACGTTTTATGTACCTACACACAAAAACGCACAAAAGATTTTTATGTTGTTTGTCTACTTTCTTGGTCCAAGATTAAAAAGTATTTAAACCTACTATAAAATCTTTTTTTATATAAGGCTCATATTGATACATAATACTATTGTAAGCAACTCTCAATAAGATTGAATCGTTATAACATCATAATAATATTAGTGGTATACGAGACGAGTCTGGCTAGGCCAAGCCCCCCCCCCTTTTGAGCAAGAGGGTACCCGGCTGCCTAAATAAAGACATACGCTAACATTTTTAGGTATTTAGCAACCCGATATAGTTATGAAATGTTCATTACTAGTCTACTATTAGCAGACTCTTAATATGGACGCTAAGACAGAAAAGTAGAGTAAAGTAAAAAAGAAACATTAGAACTAAGACGGAAAAGTGAGCAAGTACAGTAAAAATCGTGTTACAATTATTGTTCTTCTCAATACGGACGCCTAAGATAGTGGAAGCTAAGCGGCGACTCATAATTAGAATCTTCCGGTTATCATAACCAGTAACACTAGGCTCATTCGATTTTATCGTCACCATAAAATTAACAACGATGCCTAGAGTACTTCGATTATATTCAATAAAATCAAATAGGTGTTATGTAAACCCCGTCAGTGCCGATGTGATTTGCCCGATCGATCACAACTTACTAGTTTCTAATGTAGCATGCCTTCATGTATGGCCATTGTAGCGGACGAAAAAGTGAGTAAAATATAAATGTTCCACTAGCTTCCACCCGCAGCTTCGCCCGCGTGGATTTCGGGCTTCAGAAATAGAATTATTATGCATATAAACCTCCTCTAGCCTATCTATTGAAAAAACCCCATCAAGACGGTGGAAAGCGACTTTGTTTTATAGTATGTAGTGACGATAATATAAGAAGGAAATTATGAAAATCATTTGTAATTACTACACTATACAGTTAAAAGGGAATCGCGTAAGATAAAAGGTAGTTTGTAGAGTACAGGGAATAAAAGTGTTGACGTTTATTAAAAGAGACGTGTGTTCAGTAGAGGACACAAGATGGTGGATAACAAAGCGTTTTGATGGCATCCAAAGAAAGGAGTAGATACAAAAGAAATTGTTGCTTTTATTCATAGAAAATCTGCGAAACACAACACCTCACCCGTCAAACACTCTCAATACCAAATAGCTTTTCAATATAACACCTATCATGTGAGTAAATAATATTCCCTACGTTCATTCTATTCGACGATGAGTCCGTAATAAAAATATTTCTGTGAGCTGAAAACTTAACCTGTGTTTCATTATTAAAATATATAAGAAAAATCAAATTTCTAAGAATATCAAGAATAAAATAGTACGTCAATATTACATATGTTTATTATTCAAATTTCCGCGAATACCAAAACTAAAATGATACGTTAATATATTTACTAGGAAAATATATTTCGCATTTTTAATACACATTTAAGTTCTCTGTACCTGCTCTGTACTCTGTACCTTACATATATAATGGAAGTCCAAAATTGGATGTTTGGTTTATCTTATTATAATCATTTAATTAGATTTAATGTCCGTGGATTTTGTGAATAACAACAACATGAGAAAGCACTGCACAATAGGAAAGATAATTAGGCACAAGATTACCTTCGCAAATTATTTTTTTTACCACCATAGCCCAATACTAAACAGGTACGAATGAAACATATTCAGTACAAGGTTGCAGATGATGTGTCCATAAAACGTACAGGCTGGCTCGTCCAAGCTGAACGCTGACCCATTTCGACTGCTCCAAGTTATAGCGGTCGCTTCAAGAGTTTTATGACTACCCCAAATGGCAAGGAAACGGTATTCCTTACTTTTTAGAGAGTAGCTAGTGAAACGTCGGTAAGTCAAGAGTTATGAACGTAAATATCATAGGTACAGGCTCCGACTGATCCTTTGGCTTCTATACTAAAAAAAAGTGAGTTCTGTAATAAGAGTTTTCAGATTGTCGCTTTAATTAAAATATTCCATAAAATACGTTTTTGACATACTGCATAGCAATTACCATATTCTGCATCTAATATTGACAAGAATTCATAATTGCAGCACCGTTACAGTGTTACTAAAGAACTAAGCCAGAAAGAGCTAAAATAGTTCAGAAGGTGATCTGACCTTCTGCAGTTATGGCTATGCCTTTTTTCAGGTTAGCAAGAATGATGATAGTATTGTGTTATGTCAGAATATCTTGTTTCGCAGTGATCCGACTACTCATATCCATTTTTATCGTGAAAGGATGCTGTTGCAAAATCTATCATAACCATAGATTTAGAATATACAAGATACACAATGTCAGTACAGAGGCGAGAAAAAAAAACATTTGATAAATATCAGAATTACTACAAAAACACATATTATATGACTTTGATTAAGCGGGTTTTTGTGGCCTTTTACTCGCTAAAATTATAATGGTCTCATACATACTTCATCTACTGTCGCTTTTCTTTTTCGATGATTGGAACTTAATTTGAATGTCTTGCTTCCACGCTTAGTACAACTTTCTCGTAGTGTTACAATTCTAAAACTATACTAACAGTAGTTAAGGTAAATATGAGTAAGAGATACTCGTAAACTTTGTTCGTAGTATGACAATGACATGTCTTTACGCACGAGAGCGTCTACAATTGCCTAATTCAATGAATTATTTATGTCAAACCCTCACACCCGACGGTCTCCGACCTGTCATTACCGTGTTAGTGTCCCAACTATTCATTTACAAGGATCTGGCAACTATTACAGACTTGTCATCTACAAGTTGTTCATATTCTTTCAACCATTTCTGGGTGACACACATGCACAATTTAAAAAGTGTATGTGTGTTATTTATTCTACTTGTGTATGTGTATGTCAATGTGAGTTCGTTTGTTACGCTTTCACGCCAAAACTATTCAACCGATCATCATGAAACTTTGTACAGTGTACACAATTATATGATAAATGACATAGTATAGTTTTTATTAAAAATAAATATTTTTAGAAGGTTCAAATAAAGTATTGTGGCAGATATTGGAATTTTATTGCAGTTATTTTAGAACGTAATATTCATTGATAGGTGTTTATTGAAGGGCTTCGACACAAGTAAAGCCGCGGGGAAAAGCTAGTTTTTTTAGAGAAATTGTAATGTATATAATATTATATTTCTGTTGTAGCATTTTTGATACTAAGAATTTTAAATCAGAAAGTTTGTAAAGAATGTTTTCACTTCATAAAAATTCTATCGCCGTTCTTAACGCTGGCGTTATTGGAATAGCAATTAAGGAAGATGGGGTTAAAGCAAGGGTGCGCTAAGATATATATTATTAAAATTAGATGATTAAATAAAATGAATCGCGACATTGACTGTCGTATTCAATAGATATATAAAAGATATAGGGGTTCTTTGAAGGTTCACTACCTTGGTAAATTCAGAATAAAAAATCTCAAGGTCACTTTTAATATAAATACATTAAAGGACAATAAATATTAAAAAGTTTTAAAATACTTGCCTGTAAAACTAGAATAGCACCGCTCGGATATACCGATTTTCTCAATTCCAAGTACCTTATTATAATCCGAAGGTAAGGTTTCATTAGACTAAAAAAAGTACTTTAACGGGTTTGATCGTAGCTTATTTAGTTATCAAGTTTCAGATGCTTTGTTGCCATCATCACTAGTCGGAGACGGAAAATGTGCTTTGCTTGTTATTATTACGCTTTGATATAGAAGACACCACCATGATACCTATAGGGTCATTTTTCATCGACTACAATTATTTTTTTTTAATTTAGTGGGCGCTACGCCCACTAAATTAAAAAAGATGGAAAGATTAAAATATTTGTTTCTTTATTTACATTCACTTAATTGAATGAACAAAGTAAATTAAAATCCCCCAACAAAACGTTTGTTTTTTAATGTCAATATTTATTAGACCAATAAAATATTTCTTTCCTTTATTCGTTTCGGAATTCCACTGATTCAGTGCTGGTACGTTATCTGTTACATCCATAACTAAACTTTTTACGGCCGCGTCGATGCAGTTTTTGACAAATCTAGACCATTAATGTCTGTCTGTGCGCTGAGCTCAAGTTTGATTACTTTTTTATTTAATACATTTAGGATATTAAGGATATTGCCGTCGTCTTAATGCATCTTGCCCTGACAGAATTAATGGCAGTTTTTCGATTCTTTTTTAATAAAGTAAGAGTAATGTAAGACAGAGAGAAAAGAGTAGGTAATGTAAATATAAGAGTAACGTTGTCTGCGTAACTGTTCACAGAGATAGTAAGAGGTAGTGCCAGGCTGCATGCTTGCATGCAGCCGAATTGGGCACGACCGGGGAGGTACCTCTCGCTTACACGAGACCGGCGTGAAGTGACAGCTGTGCTGTCGCGTTTCGTGCGGTGTGTAAGTAGCCGGTGGTCCACGGAGGTGGGAGGAGAAAGGAGGCAGCGCATCTGTAGTCTATGCAGATGTCTATGGGCGTCGGTAGTCATGAAAATGGCTACAACTGCTCGTTTGCCCTCCTATACCATAAAAAAAAAAAGATGTAAACAGTCCAACTGTCCATCTCTTTATGTCAATACAAATACTTGGTGGTAGCTGGTAGGTGCAAAATCTTATGTATTATACTAATGCACAGATAGTAAATATTTTGGCATCAAATAATAAATCTATTCGTTTGCCTCCTAAAGACAAAAAAAAACTGATCAAATGCAAGTAGAGTTTGCGCACCGAGCGTTCCGTACCACATGCACACATTGGAAGTCGCAAACACATACGCACATATACATACACATATACAATATACATACTACAAAATGATTCTATAAGACCCCCGTTTTTTTCGAGGTACGGTAACCAACAATTCACACTGTTAAATAAGATGACCTTATTACACCCGGACCTTATGTTTGAATAATTGATAACGAGATTTCGGGACGGTCATTGAGGTAGGGTAAAAGAACAATTTAATTAAATAAACTAAAACTAAGAAATATTTTGGAAATTGTTAAGGAATCAATTCGGCTAGTGTTAATTGAGAAGTCAGCGTGGGGTATTTCCGAACCCAGCACCTCCGGCAGCTATCATTTATCCCCAACTTATTTTGATACGAGGATTCAGAGAACAATAAAATCCCATCCGTTAATTTCAGTCGTTCGTTGTTTTATAATTACTTGGAGTTCTTTTTTGGTCGCTATCCTTGGGTGAGACTTGGTAGTGATGGGCGGAGTTTCTTATTTTTGACATTCTAGTATTTCAGTACTCGTATCAAAAAACATCGAGTCAAACGATCAAATCAGTCGAGTAGCTGTTTTGAGCTGAATATTAAAATAATAGAGACTAGTACACTCGAGTACTTCTGACTGACCGTTTAACTCACTGATTCGGCCTTCCTTGCGAATTAAAAGTCGTGGTTTCGATTCTCGCCTAATTAATTAATAAATTACGTGGAATAAACGAGGATGTGCGTACAAATATAAGCGTTAACGCTATGAAGACACAATTCTATAAAATGAATACTATTTGTACTCGATTTTTTTTTATTGGTATTCTAGTACCCAAGTACTATTATAGTATTCGAATTAGGTATTATTCGAGTTAATCTAAGACTAGAGCGATATAAACATCTCCCAAAGTAATGGATGTCAACCGCTTAAGTTGAATTGCCATAGTCATGTTGAGATTGTGTTCTTTTTGTTTCGTCATAAAATTATTTATTGTATTAGGCTAACTTACACATATACAAAGATTTGTTCAGCACATTCATCAAGAAACCCCAACTGTACATGTTCACATAAAAGTTTTCGTATACAATTGTTAACCAAATTATTGTTAACGTTCGTTTTACTGCTCAAAGTTTCAGTAGCGACGACCTCACGCCACGAGTAGCTAAAACTATTGTATTGTTTCGAAGCCGACAAGAAACGTATCGTTTCTATCTCATATATAGCAATACTTCTAGCCCTCCCTAGGATATAAGTTCGAAAGTAACCGAACGTAAACAAGGTAACTTCCTGCGTATAACAAAAGAAAACTTATAGCGATGCCTTAATACCAGCTGAATAAGAGGTAAATGTTCAAATCAGAATTGATTTATTAATAATTAAATTAATATCAAATAAAATATTTAAATTACATATTACATCTAATATATAAAGTTCTCGTGTCACAGTTTTCGTTGCCATACTCCTCCGAAACGGCTTGACCGATTCTCATGAAATTTTGTGAGCATATTGAGTAGGTCTGAGAATCGGCCAACATCTATTTTTCATCCCGATATTCCCACGGGATCGAAAGTTACGCGGGTGAAACCGCGGGGCGCAGCTACCTATAATAGTAGTAGCAGTAACCTATAATTGTAAGATGAAACTCATTATCTACATAATAATACGGTAAGCAAAACTTTGGATCCCTTTTCACAAAAATTGTGCGGACAGAGAAGTATGGAATTTAGCACACTTATAATTTAAGTGTATGAGAGGTTCAGAAAGCTAATACTTCAAAATAACATGCATTACATTGTATTATTTGAATTAAACAAATCGAAACCCACACTATTTCACGCTCAAAATTCTTCAATTCATTTAATACACAAAATGATTATCGCAGCTACAATGACATAACATGCCATATTCATAGTTTGTAATTACAAAAAAGTTTCACTTTGATCGAATTTCGATCTGCGGGCGATCGCTAGTTTAATTAATTAGTCAACGTTCGAACGACGTCTTGTATATAATCTAGGAGAATGTACGTCCGCGCCTAAGAACCGGGGCAGTAAATGTAAGGGTGTTCTTAGCGTTTCCTCAACCTCGTAAACTTTTCGCCCCTCATTAATTTTGTCATGTGTACAATGAGAGTAAATAAAGTACATATTTTTGTTTTAACTTCCTCATACGTTCTATTTTTACTCTACGAAAGAGGGGCTATATAATTACGTATGTGTACCTATTCGTATAATTTTCTAGCATTCAATTTAATTTTCTACTCATGTTCGTCTCTCATCTCTCTCATTCGTTTGGAAGAATCGAAAAAAATAATATCTGTTCGACATTAAGCTGATGACTTTGCTCCAAAACTATGAAACTCAATAATCTAACTATTTTGCTTTTGGCCCATGGAGGTGGGAGAAGGAAGGAGGTAACGCATCTGTTTATCTCTATGCGAATGTCTATGGACGTCGCGCGTCGGTAGTGATGAAAATTTCCTCGACTGCTTTTTTGTCCGCGTATATCATAAATATATTACTTTTGTAGGTACTAGGTATGTACTAGGTATGGTATTATGTTATGTTCGTTCAATAATTTTAAAAATGTAACTTGATAGTACCTACTCGAATCGCTCTTTAGTGAGCTTGTTTTTCTGCTAGCCTGATTCCGCTGCAATGCGTAAAACCAGTACCTACATAATTTTAATAACACTGTTCAAAGCAAATTTCCCTAACAACCTCGTTTTAGATAATTGCACCTATTAATCATTTTTTGTAAACAGCTCCATGAATCTAAGGAGTCAACGCCTGACTAAACGAGGTCCGTTTAAACCGCCTCTCCCCCGGGAGGCGCGCTAATTACGTTTTTAACAAGCCTCCGCGCGGACTTTTATTATAAGCACATAAAAGCCGTCCAGAGGACTATCTATAAAGATTGTAGTGTTTTATCGCCGAGTTATGAGCGATCAAATCGGCGCGCTCATCTGTGTTTACTGCCGCGTATTTATTTAATGATATTGACGGCTTTTTATAATAAAATCATGTAATTATTTCGACGACCCGCTGGCGCAGTGGTACAAAGCTCGAATAAGCGGAGCATGTTGTACCAGAGTCACGGGTTCCAACTAGGTCATTGATTTATGTATTATATGTATTTTTTATGTATTTTTATAAACAAAATCTTAGATTTGTAAGCACTTAAATAGATTTCCGTTGTCTAGTACCTGTAACACAAGTCCTTACGGTAATTACCACAGGGCTAGACTAACGTAGTGTGTTATAAAAAACATCGGTTGTCTGTAAAGTCGATTTACTGACGATAGTTGAACGTGACAACGTCTTAGGAAAATACTGATGGAATGGTAGCATTTTTCAAAAGAAAAT
>LUGF01014814.1:74488-89053 GCA_001625245.1 Calycopis cecrops
ATGTAGGATTATACGTGTATTATTGAACGTCAAAGATATATTCTACCACGCGACAAATTAATATGATATCAACCGTTAAAGCGGTTTGTATATTGAAGGCTTAGAATATACAGAAATTTTTAAGTTACTGAAACGTATGAAATCCATAATTTTTCTAGCATTTGGAACATTTACCTATATGTAATTTAATATATATAATTTTTTTAATTAATTTATTTAAGGTCGTTTTATAACAACTCAGGTCCTAAACGTATAATTTACAAAAAACTTACTTAAAACTGTAATAATTTACAAAAATTTGTACATATTAATCATTTTAATAAATTCTAGGTACGTGTGCATTAGGGTGGAGTGATAATATATGAATTTTTTTTTAAATTTTTTTTAAATGTAATAGGGATACAAAGTTGCCTATTAATGAGTAAATTCAGCGTACAAAAGATTATTTATTTGTCTTGATGTTTTGAGGTGCCCCAACCCAATTGGAAATTAGGAAAATACTAAATTTTTAAATACTTTGATTTAATTTTTAATGACAGTATTTTTCTAAATTTCCAGTCCATTATAAAACAAACTACATTGTAATGCATTGAATAAAAGCCTGATTAGTTGTTTTAATGATTCATTAACAAGAAAAATTAAAAAAAAATATTATCAAGGTAATAAAAAAGTCAGAAATAAGTGGATTATTCGGATTTAATTGTTTTTTTGTTTGAAAATTAGGCATTTGCTGTCGTGATAATAGTCTTGCCCTTATGAAACCATCTCGTTTATTTTCTCCACAAACTGCACTTGAAGCTTCTGTCACCAATTTGATACAGCGCTCTACGGCTTGCGTATGGGATGGAAAATCTTTAATATTGTAACATGTAGTCAAACCACTTTCGGCAAACTCTTTTAAGGCTTCATCAGATAAATTGGAAGTCAAAGGTGGTTCAGTTATCTGACAGTCTTGCCACGTAATCAAGTCGGTATAATCTTTAGCATCGAAACTTAAAGCAGGCACTGTAAATGTTCGAAGCCCTAGAGTATTTACTGCTCTTGCTTTTAAAATTCGCTGATATGATAGTTTTCATATGATTTGTCTGTCATCTCCAAGCATAGCAATAAGAATATTTTTCGGATGACCAAAATATCCATTTCGTTGGATTACTTTATCAACGATTTTCTTCAAAGGCGCGTTCAAATATCGAGATAGGCTAATTGTTTGGCACAGATGCTTAGCTCCGTTTGTTCACGAGGGATTACATTTTATTGTGAACCACATTGGACCATAAACTCTCATTACGAACGTGGCTAATATGACAAAGTGATCTTCGGGGTCTGTTCTAGTAGCATATAATCTTAAGATTCTATTTGCTGTTATAAGCCATCTAGAATGGTTCCAGGTGTAATATTAGCTAAATCGGTAGAAAAGTTGCCAGTGCTGATAGCTGTCATCACATCGTAAAGATATTTTTGGTCGGTGCTCAGCTCATTTCTAGTGACTTCAGGTAACATGGAGGGAATGGTGGTAAATTGAACAATTGGCATTGATTCACATTTTTGTAATTCATTTTTCCATCCAAGTGCAATAAAAGAAGTCGCAATGGTAACTCATTCGAATGCAACTGGCAGACAAACCATTGTAATGGTTTGTTAAGTTCTTCTTCCATCAAACGAACAACACCTCCTTTGTAACCTGTATTCACGACTGTACCATCGCAACCAACAACAACTATTTCATCCAATTCCACCGATTTTGTTCTCAAATGATTTATTATGGTACTTTCAACAACTTTAGCAGTTCCCAATTCACACGTAACATGTCCGAAATAGTCACTTCCTGGCTCTGATAGAATCACATAATGGTCTTCTGTTACTCTTTTTCTATAAAATTTAAAACGGGAAGACACACGGAATATGATTGAACGTTAATTTACCAATATTAGACGTTGGTGCTTTTTGACAAAATTTTGTGAATTTATCTAAAGTTCATGATGTTAGGGGCACCTCTAACTTTATCATGTGCCAAATAAATTTTTGTATGTATATTTGTGAGCAATAACAGCAACTTTTTACAGGTATTCCGAAACGAATATAAAAAAAAAAAAATTCACTCCACCCTAGTGTGCATCCTTCTCCAACCAAGCAGTCTTTTATATTACCAGGAACTTTGCATTTAAGCCTCACTGTTAAAAGATGCACACTCCACTAACAAGTGTGATACAGTTAGGTCCAGCCCACATTTATTACATTTATTTCTATCAGCTTTAGTAATTAAATGAATGTGTGTTAAATTAGTATGACCAATACGCAGTCTAGTGATGGTTTATGGCAATTTAATATATTGTATACGAATCAAGTGCTTTATAGCAGTCATCATATTTAAATTGTAAAAATCATTACATTTAAATTAACGTTATAAACGTTAAAAGTTATTTATGAAAAAAACAAATCCAATATTGAATTTGTTGAAAAGTTCATATTTTAAACAGCCAAATTCAATATTAAAAACGTATTGCAATATATTTTCGAGTCGCCGTCCGTAGCATACTAATGTGAACCAACAATAACATTGAGATATTACATTTTTTCTGCAAACACAATATTTTAAAACGTTTTCTTTTACAAATCTTAAAAGTTTATCCATGCAACATGGCAGCAGTAGGGAGTTTTTATTTTTTTAAGTGGTCTCGAATCTTTCCGTTCTAATCCAGAGGCAACGCAATAAGGCGTTGTTACGACTGAAAACAAAAAACATTGGTAAGCTAGGCACGTTTGATAAAGGTTTGCCATCACTGTCCTGTGTAATCGTTCTTCGGCACTCTACAAACAACTGCTTCGGACGATTTTTAATAAAATATTCAATATTGAATATTCGTGCTTGGTGTAATTTTAAAGATCTGCTGCCCTAGTCTAGCGGTGTGCAGATAAATGCTGGCGACGATAATAATGGGTATTTTTCAATAAAATCGTTGCTTATATTAAGATGTTGATTACAATGAACTCAGAAATACCCTTATAAAGATAACATTTTCATAAGGGTTACACATTCAATCTGTTATGGAATTATTTCTGTAACACTTATATCGTTTCTGTTTTCTATGTTTTAAATTGTTTGACAGTTTTCTATGTATATGTAAGACGTCGTGACGTATGATTTTCCATGTAGGTAATGTACGGACGAAGCGTTTATTATATCATATTATTTTATCAATCTGAGGTTGGTAAGAGGTAGTGCCACACTGCATGCTTGCATGCAGTCGAATTGGGTCGGCACGACCGGGGAGGTACCTCTCGCTTACACGAGACCGGCGTAAAGTGACAGCTGTGCTGTCGCGTTTCGTGCGGTGTGTAAGTAGCCGGTGGCCCATGGAGGTGGGAGGAGAAAGGAGGGCAGCGCATCTGTATAGCCTCTATGCATATGTTTGTGGGCGTCGGTAGTCATGAAAATGGCTCCGACTGCTCGTTTGCCCTCCTATACCATAAAAAAAAAAATCTGAACCTGATTCGCTTTAACCGTTATTGATACTTATAAACACACTAGCTGCGCCCCGCGGTTTCACCCGCGTAACTTTCGATCCCGTCGGAATATCGGGATGAAAAATAGATGTTGGCCGATTCTCAGGCCTACTCAATATGCTCATAAAATTTCATGAGAATCGGTCAAGCTGTTTCGGAGGAGTATGGCAACGAAAACTGTGACACGAGAATTTTACATATTAGATTTAAAGGGTGACACATTATTTTTGTTTTAATGTAATTAATTACAATGTGTTGATTACAGGCGTAACGTACATAAATCCCAAATAACTTGTAGACATTTTTCCAGAGCGTCTCTAAACTTATTTACAACACATTTCAGAGCTTCGGTCCAAATCGGTTTACGACGTCGGAAATTACAGCCGGGCTGAGCGAAGGGGTTTAGATACTTCCTTGAAATATCCTTCAATCTGCTTGTTTTTATAGCAGGTATAGATTAGGTGGCAAAAGAGCAGTGTCACGGATAGACTTTTTCTTTCTCATTCTTACGTATTTTGATAAATTGTTTTCTAAATCTTTGAAATACACTATTTCTAAAATTATAGAATAATCTTTTAATAGATAGTTAGTTATCGATAAAATTTTTATCACTTGTAAAAGACCGCAGTGGTGAAGAAGTCATATCTAATACACCAAATTATGCATTGTTTCGTACCTACTGGACTCTTTCCCAGTGAATTTTAATCAATCATGTTATCAATGTTCAATATAGGTTACAGATGTGAGTCAATATGTACAAGAAAAGAAAAAGAGGTCACAAACTGTATTAAGCAATATTATCTCATCGGCAACTCATAAATTATATTGAATAAATGTAGTTCCACATGATGCCAAATCATCTAACTTCGCCTGCCATTACTCGCGTGATTTGTTTATGTCTTATGGACTCATGTTTTCACGTCATTTGTATATCGTCTTTTATATTACGAAAGTGATACAGTCGATTTCTTCGATTTGTGTATACAGAGAGGAAATAGCTCTAAACTATACAAATAAGAAAAAAGTTTTACGTTCTAAGTAATAGTATATATGAAATCAGTAATATATTTAATACCTACTACTATTACTGTCATAGTTTCGTTTAGATCACTGTTTGGCATTGCTGTTGTCGTTGTAGCTACAATAAAAACCTTTTTGAACTGCATCAAATGTAGGCATTATAAGATCGCAATATAGTGATTTTAGTTGTCTATTTGTCTAAGGTAGTTGTTGCATCTTCAACGTGTATTACAGGGATGAAAAACATTTAATTTTAAACCTTATATATTAATGACTCAGCCCATTTTTGTGTCGCAGCGATTAAGCGGGGATAACTACGGGGCACGTAAAATTGGCTTTGATCATTTTGAACAGCTAAAGCCGTAGATATTTATTGCAGTTTATCAACAAACAAAATTAATGTAAACTTTTAATTTCAATTTAAACTGAATTGTTGTTTATTATTTCATGCAATATTTAACATTAATATTTCACCAAATTGGTGCCTTGCAGTTTAACGTGGAATGAAATTATTAAAACAATTCGATCGCAGGTTACGAAATTAAAAAAAAAAATTAATGAACATGAAGTCGCCAGTGTCTCTGTAGGTACACTTCTTGTATATCTTGCTTGAAATCAAAATTTACAGTTCGTTAACTCGACGAAACAATCGTTGTCAAATCAAACCGTATGAGTTTACAACGTGTTTTATAAAACAGTTACAATATTTAGATCCTTATAAACATTATTACAAAGAAGGTGAACATTACTTGGTCACTACATCACTAGGCATAATATGAAAGACAACATAAAATAATATTTAAACTTCAAAGGAAATGTAAAAACAAAAGGTTGAATGTAGTATGGAATTAATGAATAAAAATCAGATCCATACTTGTGTGTTGTAATAAGAAAATTATTTCAAGCGAGCGTAGTCTTAAATATTCTTTCTAATTAACTAATTGCGCCAATTTAGCCCCTTTCACTAAAAGTAGGAGATAGCAAAAGTATGTTTCTCTGAAAGACTAATTAGACTCATTACTTTTATTTCTGAAAGTAAATTATGCGCAAAAGTCTAAATGGTACAAGTAATATTAAAGATGTTTTCATGGTATAGAAGGCAAACAAGCAGTCGGAGCAATTTTCATGATACCTTCGTCAGGCTATGCAGATGCGCTGCCCTCTTTTCTCCTACCACCTCCATAGCAATGTGTGTACCTATACGAAATAAGTCGAACTACCCTAATTCAAAAAAGCTTTTGTTGGAGTTGATTTATTTTTAACTGAAAAAAGGCTTGACTCAAAATTACGTGTCCAATATAATATGCTAGTGTTAAAAGTACGTACAAGGGTCCTCAAACCAATATCGAGTGCATTTTAGACTTTGATCTCCAAGTAAACCAGCTTCGCTGCGTCAAAGTGTCACTAAAAGCTTAGTATGTGGATGTAGAGTCTAGATCTAAATACATCTATACCTTAATCCTCGAACGAAATATGTAATGGAGATGATGATGCTGATAATGATAACATCAATACACGTACCGTGGGTAGCGAGCCGCTCAATTTATCATATAATAGCACTCAACATAAAAAATCAATCACTTTATAAAGAAGCTCGTTATTCAAGTTACCATCTGGTCGAGAGGGTTGAGTCTGAGTGTAGACGATTTATTTTGGTAGATTTCAATTTACATTGTCAAATCATAGTTGAATTTTGATTTCGTCTCAATGTTACTGTACAATGTAATTGAAATAAGAATAAAAGGTTTATTGCCACTTACTGTACTTTATTGAAGGTCTTGGAAATACCGATTATCTCTCACCATAAACAGATGTAAGAAATGTTTACAAAATGTATTATTTAATATTCATACCAATTATAAAGGTTAGGATATAAATATTAGACTAGGGTTAATAGATGGGGTCAATCAACAACATTTCACAATAACAAGAATTTAACTAAGCAGTTGTTAAATACTAACTTTTTCAAATATATGCAAATTTCCTTTTGTAGAATAAAAATTTAGTTTAATGTTATTTTATTTACCTTTTATGTTACAGAACAATTAAATTCAGTTGAATGTTAAAAAACTTTATATATAAAGTAAAAAGAATACTAAAATAATAAAAGAAAGAGAAAATAAAAAGAGAAACCTGTGGAGATGAGACAAAAATTTTACTTTACCTGGGATAACGACATATAATTTTTGATAAATCAAACTATCATTAATTCCAATTATTCGCTCACAGTTGCGCCGCACCACTTATATAATCTGTTTGCAGGAAGGTCTCGCTCGGAGTTAATCTCCTGTACCACTCCGCTATCTGATAGATTACAATTTTTCTTCTATTGCAACGAAAATATGTCTAGAGTTATTGCATTTTCTCTTTTATATATTTTTAAATTATAAATCGTCATTATCATTTGTACTATCTAAAGTTACAAGTCTTTTATAGCAAATTTCTGAAAGCTAATAGGTATATATATGTATTATATTATATTTAAAGGATTAAGGATCAATAAGCCATATTAACTACCAATTGCTATAGCTCTATGGTGATCAGTAGCTTAGGAAAAATAGCAGTATGAAGTCAAAGAATCACACTTAATTACAAATAATAGTTGATCTTTTTTCAAAGACCGGCTTGCTTCTGAGGTGTCAATTAACAGTATTTCAAGTAAGTATTCCACACAGGTTCTCACTATCTCTATTTTTATCGATGTTCCGGGGTTTTTAAATAAGTATTTTAAATTTTGAGGAAAGTTTAAGAAATTAGTTTTGACTGTAAGCACGAGAATAATCGCAGGTTGTCAAAATGAGCTGTCACGTTTCTAGCTGTGGAGTCATTATGGTCATGTCATTATGGTCTATTACAGTTTCTTATAGTTCGTACTTTAATCTTATTACTGTCGTCAAGTTTGTAAATGATTCACAGCTATTTCACAAAGATCAAGATATGATTATATCGTCAAGTCTTCACGCCAGATTTCTTACAGATACCTAGAGTACGTAGTGCTGCTCGTCACGATCCTAACTTACTTGTCTTGCTTCCTCGACATTCATTTCTCTTAAACAACCACACGGTTTCGAAGAGAAGTCCCGGTCTTCCTCGGTATCCTTCGATATTTCCATTAATCAGAATATAATCTTCAATCGTATTCCATTCATAGACTACTATAAAACCTATTATTGTACAACACTTACAGTAAATCCTATGAAAGAATATTATTGAAGGCAATTTTGAATATTTGCGGAGCCGACAGGTGCGAGTTATGACCTAATATCTCGTCTCGACCTGGGCTTTATGGCGCTGGTTATATTTATTATTATTAGGACGCGTGGGTCAATGACTATAGGAATTTTTACTATACTTTCTATTCAGGAGATTCAGGCCACAATGTATTAAAATACGGATTTACATGGTTTAGTGGTAAACATGCTCGACTACAGACTTGAGGACCTGGATTCGAATCCCGGGTAGGACTAGAGAGGTCTTTAATGTCTAACGTCTAATAACAGTCCAGATTTAGGAAGCGGTGTTACATCAGCCTCAGAGAGCACGTCAAGTCGTCGCGTCGGTACTGGCCCCGATTTTTCTCCTTTCGTGTCGAACTACCGTCCCATCGGAATATGAGAATGTGAAAAATAAAGTGCACTAGAATATGTACTGCGGAAATGGCTAATCTTTACAGAGATGGCCGCCATAATCGAAATTCGTATAGTACTAAATTTAATTTGGCACACACCTCTATGTGTGTGCCAAATTTCATGAAAAGTGGTTAACTTGGAATATTCTGGAAATTGGCATCCCATAGGAACATTTTTTCGAAAAAAATGTTCCTCTGCGATGCCATGGGATGAATTTTTATTTTCCACGGGATCGAAAACCGTGAAACCGCGGGGCGCAGCTAGTTATATATTAATCAATACCAGTCTTAACCTTAAGTTTTTGAATTCGTTTACAAATGATAAATGTTAATCTCTCAACAATTTAACTATTAGTGATTGTGATGTAGGTATACGTCTTTTAAATATAGTATTAATTTGATAAAAGCTATAAGATCAAAGTTATAGTTGCTGTCGTAGGTAAGGATAAGGGTAGGCCCTTTGAAGTTTAAGTGATAGCGATTTAGGGAATATATCCAGTTTGAATATAACTGTTTTCGACTATCTGGTTAAAGAATTTAATTAAATAATCATTTATTTTTATAATTAATTAATCATAATAATAATAAATAAATTACCTATGGCATTGTTTAACTTCTATCGGAATGTCATGGGTTTTAGAACGTCGGTTACTGAGTCTGTCGTGACATGTCTGAAGGCTTACATTAACATGCATCGAGTATACGAGAAATAAAATGCTATGGTTAAATATTATAATCATAATTATATTTCATTACACAATAATACAATTATATATCATAATATTTATATTAACGATTGATTGATGTTTCTGGTGCTATACCCGAGTGCCTCAGAGAACACGTTAAGCACTCGGTTCTGTACCTAATTTCCCTCTAGTAGACCCAATAATCAGGTGGGAATAATGCTCAGGGGAGAGAGAGAAAGAGAGAGAGAGAGAGAGAGCCAGACTACCGTCCCATTGGGGTAGGAAAATATGATAATAGAGAGCACATGTATCTGCGCCCGTCTTTGTACACTATAATTTACTCTCAGCATTTGGCTAGTATCTAATGATATGTCCGCCGTATCCTATAGACAGTAGAACGATCAATATAATATTATAACACTCAGAAGAAGTTATTTAATCTATCTCGTTATATTTTAGGTTATAGATATAGGTCTTTACTTCTGAAGCAGCCTTTTGGGGATTTAGCGATTAGAAGTCTAATGATTAGACTACTGAAGAGTGGATGTACTACTCAAAATATTGGAGATATTTTATATATTATATAAAGAAAAGAATAAAAAGACATTTTTTCAATATTTAATCATTAAAAAATAACAGCTTTGAATTCCAACCAAAACAACGGATCTTTGATTGGAATCAGAAAATACTCCTGTATCTAAAGCTCCTGCTACCAGTAAACGAAAGGAGTTTCAACCAGTAAATGAAAGTGAAATATTAAATAAGCCGCGATGTTCCCGGCCTCGCTCCCTGTCTGAGGGCGGAGCGCCCGCGTCTGGGCCCGGACGCCCCGCTACACAACGTTCAAGGACGCTGTACCATTTGTTCCGTTCCAATCCTAAGGTTCGCTCTTGCGATTTTCGACATTAAACATTCAGCTGTATTTTACATAGAATTTGTTATAAGCATCTGTCTTGGCTAAAAAAACAACTAAGCGTCGAATCACACATTAAAGTAACATCTATTTCTTTATTTCTAGTCTAGATTTAAACATAGAGTTTTGATACTTATTACCGGCAATTTAGTAGTCGAAAACATAGAGATCATATATTAAATCTATCACATCCATGTATTCGGTAAGAATAACCACTAAACGTTTGAATTATTTTTTTCATTAGGTAAAAGAAGAAACCCTACTGGCGACATCTAGACAACAGTACCTACATTAGACCAATATTCTCAATTTATATTTGTAGGAGATTAATTTAAACCCCGTACTTGTTACTTTCTCATTATACTCATTAGTACAAGAAACTTCTAAAGAACTGCCTTACAAGTTTCTTGTATATAACAAAATAGGTTTGATTTGTTTGATTTCAAGTCCGCTTTAAAATACAAAGAACCCTTCAACTACAGTTCTAAGTAAAAGTCACTTAAATTTTCACAAAGGCAATTCAATTACATCTAACACGGGGCTATTTTACTGTCAAGTAAAAAGAGGCTTCCAAGAACACAGGTTGGTTAACGATGAATAAAACACACGGCCAACAATCGGCCGGCCCTTACTTATTCATCGAACAACCCCGCCAGTGGGCCAAGGACCAATATGAAAAATAATACAAATCAAAAACCGCCGGTGCTCGTTAAAATTAAATCACTTCCTATCGGCTGCGAATCGATATTCTAAGCAAGATGCAACTTCCTCGTTCCGGATTAAGGAAAAACGGCTCTATACCGTTATTATAAATTTCATATTTATATGATAAAAGCTTAGTCATTTCCGTCTTTTGTGTTTTAACGCTTTTCTGGTGGGACAAGGCCATGAGAGACAGGGACGGTGTTATGGGTGCTCGTGTAGGTGGGAGGAAGACGGGCGGATAGGAATGCAAGGCTAAGGGGTCGCAAGTACAGTGACCCAGTTTCGGTTGCAGGGCATCGTGTAAATATTGATTTAGTGACCTGTTTCAACCTGTTGCTTGGGCTTCTTTCGGTAATAGTTCTTTTTACGGTCGAACAGCTTTGGGAATCGCTAGAATTTTTTCTTTACTTAGAGGATTAAGTTGTTTTTAGACGAAATAGGATTACTGCTGTATTGTAGATGGATCAATACAGCCAGGGCAATATACGATCAATATACTATATATATATATATACTATATTAATGCCTAACTACACATTGACCGTCCGTTTACATTTTGCTAAAAATGTAAAATGAAAATTATTTTCGGATCAGTAATATAATTAATTGAATGAACATGTTTCAACTACCATTGAAAATCTGTAGGAACTTTCAATTAAATCCAAGTGTTAGAATGTGCGACATTCTAACTTTATCAAGCTTCTGCTCGAGATTTTTGTCATAGAGATTTCCTCGGAAGACTAACGGCGTGTCCGTGATTTAAAGCATAGTTGTCCAATTGCCTGCTTAATAGTATTGTGGTAAAAATGAGCGGCCAAGTACGAGACCATATAGGTTAACAAACTTATATTTGTGGGCACACATTTTGTATGAAATGATCTTTATATTATGTAATATATGAGCTGCATATTTATTTTTCAGTGACAATCCTAATTTACCAATATATCCCGATTATCTGTTATATAGCTACAGACAGATCATTAAAGTACATTATAAAAGGTACAAATAGAGACATAGAATATAAAGATCACATTTCAGACAGATTTGAATGTCCAAATACAATCGCGAGTAGCCTTTTAGGCCCTTAAATAGGAAATAAAGTACAAATCTCGCTTTCACAGGATTCGGTTAAAAGATATAAATTAATTAATTTATGTGCTAGTTAAGATTTTTATTTGCCACTATAATAGTAAACTTCCAACCGGCCTTGGGCCCGTTATGTGTTTCTTTTGTTTTAAAATTATAGTCATTTTAATTACTATAAGCAGGGTCCTCGGCCTACCTCTGTGTCATTAGCACCCGTAAAAAGCTCAAACTCATTAAACATAAACACAAAATCCTATTAGAGCAATTAGAAAAGCTCTGCGCATTAAGAGCTTACATGTGGATTTATAAAGAGCTTTATCTATTTTTAGGCTCATTGGAATTTAAATCATTGTCGTAATCAATAAACATTTATACTGCTATAACTTTTAACTATTTCTATTCTTCTCAAACTTCGATGACCTTTGCAACTGGCGTATAGAATGGTTCCAGCGGTTTTATACTCGCTCGACGAATGTAAAATCACATAGATATAAACTAAACTCTGGTTTCAAGCAAGTTCTAGCCAAGCCATTTACTGCATGTCGCACAAAACATGACAATATACCAATTATTACTAACTTCTATTCTTCTTCCCTGTCCTAACCGTCAATAGTACCACTTTTTACAAAGTTTATCGATATAATGTTCTTTTACAGCTTGGGTGCTCGGGTGGCTGATGTGCAAGACCGTCCCGTACGTGCAGGGGCTGTCGGTAGCCGCGTCAGTCTACAGTCTGGTTGCTGTTTCGCTTGACCGGTAAGTTTCATTTAGAGTAGATATATTTACTCGTTAATCCAGTCTGACCATGCTTAGCCACAAATCGTCATTACCGTATCGTGGGTACCTTTTCATATTCAAAATGACAGTATGGAGTCTAAAAATAGCGACAGTGACGGAAACAAAACTCAAAAATTACTTTTTATTTACTAGACAATCTGCCTCTGGCAATGCCACGTCAGTAAATACAAAAAGAAGAATGTTACTCTTCTTCTATTTCTTTTTTCTTCCTTCTAGTTTTATTTATTTATATAAATAAACGTTTAAAAAATCTTTACGGGATTCGCTAGAACATCCTACCAATTTGTATATCAATCGGATCGATGGTTCTAAAATGCAGATACTATAAACAAACAAACATTTTTATGAATGAAAATACACAATACACAAAATACATAGTTCCAATGTATTACTTATTGGTTACGTAAGCCTTGCTCTACCAATCACTGAGTTGTACATTAGTCCCATTAGGTATATTAGGTGCTTACACGAATATTGAACTTGCGAACTGTAATACAAATAAATAGTTGATGAAAGTATTCAACACGAAACTGAGTTGGCTCAGGGATCCAGATATGTTTATTGCGTCCGGGACCTTGGACTCTAGGGAAGATATAATTAAACTGGTAGAACTCTCGCCTGCTTAAACCTACATAGAATGAGATGATTGTTTGTGTGAGTATTTTTAGATGTTTACTACACTGCCTGATTACGACATTTTTTGTCAATTATTTTTCAAAGATTATCCTAAAAAGAAGATAACGAGTTAGACATCTGGCAAAATTTACTACCTACATATAAGATTAGTATTGATATAAAGTATATGAATCAATATTATTTTATGTCTAATAGTTAATTAAAATTATTCACCAATAATTAAATATTAATAATAATATTCTCTTATTATGTTAAGTATTAAGTAAAACAAACTAAAAACATAATCTATAAAATAGCCAAATTTTCTCCAAATGTCGACAGCTCACCCAATTCACAACTAATTATACTAGTATTTTATTAATTTCCCCTACACGTTTCCTCGACCGTTTCACATAATTGCCATTATGGTTGGAAATGGTTAGAATTAAAACGAAGTCCCTAAAGTGGCTTCATCAAAAGCTCTTAAGGAAAAAGCTGGCGAAACGTTTTTCAAAAGCTCGTGCTTAACTAAACGCGGCGGAGCTTTACCGAAGATTACGCGACAAAGTTCGGGGGGGCCGTAAAGTTTTAAACTGACCGTCCCTAATGTGAACTTGACCCAAATTAGCGGCCGGTGAGCGATTGCCGTAATCAGCGGCCGGGGAGACGCGGCCTTCGCTCTCGAAACGTTTTCATTATCTCCAACTAATTACTGTTAGTGACAGATTAGTGAATTCTCAACTGAGTTCCGATTCAAATTTTATCGGTTAATTTTGATCAGTTCAGTATCATCAGTGTGTAAACTATAGTAGGTACCTTTTGAGTAAGAGTAATTGAGATTAAAGTTTAATAAGAAATAGTGCCACGTTGCATGCTTGCATGCAGCTGAACTGAGTGGAAACGACTGGGGAGGTAGGTACCTCTCGCTTACACGCTGTCGATGTACTATCGCGTTTCGTGCAGTATGTTAGTAGCCGGTGGCCTATGGAGTGTGAAGGGTAAAGGAAGGCAACGCATCTGTATAACCTCTATGCGGATGTCTATGGGCATCCGTATTCATGAAATTAGCTCAGACTGCTCGTTTATCCTCTTATACTATTTAAAAGAAAAACTTGATCCTGTTTTCTAGTTAGATTGAGTATAGCAACTAACAACCTCATCAAATGTTGGGTACCATTTAACTGCATTTACAATGTATCAGTGCCTACATAGTATTATTATAATACATATTATTATGCAATTTTACAAAGTTCACTCACAATTTGAGATTTTAGTACGCGTTCATTAAAAGCAGCTTCACAGGTTTCACTTATACGCAAGTATACTTTAAACGCAATTGCTTGCTTGAAGTGAAAAGGAACATTTTTAATTTTTTTACTTATTATCTCTAAAAGGATAGGCTTCTGGCCTTTATTGATTTTTTTTTTTTTTATGGTATAGGGGGGCAAACGAGCAGTTGTAGCCATTTTCATGACTACCGACGCCCATAGACATCGGCATATAGACTATACAGATGCGCTGCCCCCCTTTCTCCTCCCACCTCCATGGGCCACCGGCTACTTACACACCGCACGAAACGCGACGTGATTGACACGTGGTGCTATTACTGT
>LUGF01014814.1:89488-101323 GCA_001625245.1 Calycopis cecrops
AAACTTTATCAGCAGACAAAATTTGGTTCTAAAAATCGTTCTCATTATAAATAAAACGACACGACATTAGAATGAAATATACATCGCATCTGCTTAAATGACCTACATATAGGGTTGCCATCCATCCGGGTTTCCCCGGATTTGTCCTAGTTTAGAGGGCGTCCGGGGAGCGTCCGGGCGGGGTTTTATTTGTAGTCCGGATTTTGATTTGTTTTTGATGATGATTGATTTGATTCAAAAAACTAAGACTAAAATTTTAGGTTTTGGAAGAAATGTTTATGATTACTGGAAGTTTTTTTTTAAGTTCGTCATTTAGTTTAAAATAGCATTAAAATAAATAATAAAATTGATTTATGACCATTTTAGGTTTTGGAAGAAATGTTTATGATTACTGGAAGTTTTTTTTAAGTTCGTCATTTAGTTTAAAATAGCATTAAAATAAATAATAAAATTGATTTATGACCATTTTAGGTTTTGGCAGAAATGTTTATGATTACTGGAAGTTTTTTTTAAGTTCGTCATTTAGTTTAAAATAGCATTAAAATAAATAATAAAATTGATTTATGACCATTTTAGGTTTTGGAAGAAATGTTTATGATTACTGGAAGTTTTTTTTAAGTTCGTCATTTAGTTTAAAATAGCATTAAAATAAATAATAAAATTGATTTATAACCATTTTAGGTTTTGGAAGAAATGTTTATGATTACTGGAAGTTTTTTTTAAGTTCGTCATTTAGTTTAAAATAGCATTAAAATAAATAATAATTGATTTATGACCATTAAAACTATATTTTATTCTTCTGAGTATCTTATGAAAAATACTATTTTCTAACGTCCGGGTAGGAAGCTCCGAAATCCGGGGTTCTTACGTGCCTTATTCTGGTTGACAGATTTTTGAGATGGCAACCCTACCTACATACATAATCGATACTAAACCTTTTTAATCTCCTGCCCGGAGTCGTTTTACAGCGAGGTCGGCCTTGTCCTGGCTGCGGAAAGGATGCGCTACCCATAAGGCTAGGGATGTGATTGTGTCTCGATTCACCACTGAGCAACGGCCATGTTGATACCCAAGGAGCCGTGCAATATGTCTACGTGAGCTCACCTTTGTACAATTTTAATTTGTGCCTTTAAATGAACGGTCCTCTCTATTTAATAAAGTTAAAATAACAAAGTTAATTTATTTCTGTTGACGTGTTTTTAAAAAGGAGTAATTACGCACATTGTCCACAAAATTTACTTTGAATTGAAATGGTTTCTGTAAATATTAACATATTCATTTCTAGCTATGTGCTTTATCTACTGTTATAAATGGACACCTGATGGCAAGTTAGTTCCTTCTTTTGTCCGCATATTCAAAGGATACACATACATATGCCTTCTCGTTTCTTCTACAACTGCAGTGCGCATTGGGTAAGGCATGGACTATCCAAACTCTCGCTAAACATACAATGTTGAAAAAACCAAGAGGCATTAAATTAAACCATATAACCATAACCAATTAACATAATATACTATAAGTACCTACATTTAATCCAAAACTATTAAAATAAGTTTAATACTTTTTTCATATAGGTGTTAGAAATTAGAAAGCAAAATATTATATCAGTGTCCATCAGTCTCAATGTTATAAAACCTATGCCTAGTTTAGTAAACTAGGTATTTGTTTTAATTTTATCAAATTTCGAATCAAAACTTTTAATTTTATTATATTATTAGCTGACGTGACAGACGTTGTCTTGTCATTATTGGAAAATATGTTGTCATTGGAACGCGTAATGTTATGTTGTCGAAACGTCAAACCGTTACTTTTCCCTACCATAATCTATTACAAGTCGAGATACCAACTGCAACAATACAATTGATGTATAAGATATATTAATGTAATTAATGTTTCATTAAATTCCATTCAGTAGCTGTCGCGTTTATATTATTAGTAGGATAAAGAAGTTTCACTTCAAATATTACAAAAGCAGCAATATCCGGAGGCGTGAAACGAACGTCCGAACCTCAGGTACCTGCCGCCCGCAGCCTTGACTCAGAGACACCGCAGGCTCACGGGTCGCTTGTATATTTATTAGTGTACCAAACTCTCTCCTTGACCGTATTGGGGTTTCGCCGTCGCAGGATTTATTGCGCGAAAGTGGGTTAAATGGAAATGGTTTTTTCAATTCCTGCTTTTTTGTCCTGATCAATGCTACGCTAATGGCTTATTGGCTCTGGTAAATAAATTGAACAGTGTATTGTATTGGAAATTTGGTAAAATTATTTGAAATTACTTTAATAAATATCACGGAATCTCTCCCGTAACTTTCGTTACTATACTTTGGTTTTTGCTAGTAGTCTCTATTACAGAAACCGTATCTGAAGACAAAGTGTCCAACTAGCCCAGGTGACGTTTATATTTAGAAATAAAATAATTAGAAAGACCATAGTTTTGTTTTCTACGAATAGAATACCTAAATGATACAGCTATAAGCCAAACGACAAAATCAAAATTATTGTGCTTTGCGAGTAGTCTTTATTGTAGAGGCTGTGTTCCATGACAAAGTGCTGGTCCAACTTATATCTATACAAATTGAATAATTTGAATGAACTTAGTTTTGAATTTTTAACATAAGAATAAATGATGCAAATATAAACGAAACGACAAAATGTAAATGGTATTGGTTCGCTAGTACTGTCTATTGCATAAGGCTGTGTTTTTATTTTTTATCAAAACAAAAATGATGCATCTATAAGCCAAATGACAAAATCAACATAGTCGTGGTTTATTAAGTCTCTATTTTTTAAATCTTTATTATTTTAAAAGTGGTTTTTATCCATATGTATACGTCAACCCCATCTATTGTATAGTATTCTATATTTAGTAGCTGTGTTTCAAAACAAAGTGTTGGTCCGACTAGCCCAGATGGTCTACATTTTTACAATCTGGAGTACCTCGTGGTTTGATCTTTATGAAAATTGGAAAACACAGTAATTAATATGAAATTCTAGATTGTAATCTATATAGATTATACATTATCTATTCTGTGTCAAAACTTATTCATATGCGTAAAGTATATTTTACATGAAAGGATAACAAATATGCCTACTAATTTTAGCAATTATTTTATGAGTATTTTTTTTTTTTTTTTTTTATGGTATAGGGGGGCAAACGAGCAGTTGTAGCTATTTTCATGGCTACCGACGCCCATGGACAGCTGCATAGACACTATACAGATGCGCTGCCCCCCTTTCTCCTCCCATCTCCTTGGGCCACCGGCAACTTACACACCGCACGAAATGCGACAGCACAGCTGTCACTTCACGCCGGTCTCATGTAAGCGAGAGGTACCTCCCCGGTCGTGCCGGCCCAATTCGGCTGCATGCAAGCATGCAGCGTGGCACTACCTCTTCTCGATATACTCGATCTCGATAGTATCGAGAAAATCTAAATAAAAAGATTTCAATGGTACCCTAAAGATACAAAAATTGGCAAAGCCGGAATTATTTGTAACTCCTAACTTTATAACTAAAAATAAACTGCTTTATTTGTAGTTAATTTAATAAACAATTAAATCTTGTGTACTAAATATAAAAAGCTATTCTTTATAAAGAGATAACTAGGAATAAACTATTTTTATTTCTGGTCTTTAAAATTCTGTTTCATTTTAAAAAACAATTGAATGATATACTCTAAATTTAAAAAGAATAGGGACTAAACCCACACACGTCTGAAAATCCACACTCGTTAACTATTCAACATTTAAAGCGCTTGCCCTATTTTTCCGCGGGACCTTCAAAGTTCAAGGATGGGTGCCGGGTAAGTTATGGTACGCCGTAAACCTACGGAACCGTACTTATGCCGCTCATTGCATATCTCCAATGCAATCGGCCTTCGACGGAACATCCCTTCGTCCCTAAACGGTCATAAAACGGCCTGCGGTATTAGTGCGCGCGTTGTTTACATTAATAATGTTTTACACGTACGGACACATCGTGCTAAAGTAACAGAACCTCTTTACAATTTGTAAGAGGTATTTAGCTTTTAAACTTGGCACAAGCCAATTCTGAATTTAGCCGAATCAAGGAAGAATAGCAACAATCGACTGATGACAAAATAACAACTGCTATTATATCTCTCAAATATGGATGCATCTCTTCTATCTGCACTCGCAGATGTTGTTATACGATTTGTGAGTATAAATGTTCCGTTGGCGTTACTGTTACTGAAACACAAACCAGCTAAAAGGATGCTAATGGGGGAATAGTTCTGTTGCTAGTTCGTTCAATCTCAATAATTCCCTACACGCCTAAACTACACCAGCGTAAATGTTTCGTGCGGTGTGTGTAGCTGGTGAACTAGGATGGCGGAGGATAGAGGGCAAGTGGCAACGCATCTGTATAGCCCCTGTGCAGTTGTCTATCGACGTGGGCAGTCATGAAAATGGCTCCGACTGCTCGTTTGCTCCCTTATGTTAATCACTTCCTTCGACACCTTCGTGTCTGAAATTTGTGCAGCGGCAAACACATGTCTCAACATCAACGCGACGTCGAACAATAGGAATAGGAGGAACTTGAGCTGGGCTTTGTTGTTTCATTCTTCAGTTTTAATGATACTTTAAAAAAAGATGGTCAACTCATTTGATCAAATATATAATTTAAATCAAAGAAATTCAGAATATTCTAATTCTAGTTATGATATTGCAATAATAATGTCAAAATGTGAGTTTGTGAGTTTTATATTTTATTATCGAACTACCGAAGCAAACACAATGAGTTTCCTTTATTTCTTTCATTGTAAAGTTTTCAATTTAACTATAAATTACATTTATTAATCCGAAATTAGTATTACTAGTAAGAGGTAGTGCCACACTGTATGCTTGCATGCAGCCGAATTGGGCCGGCACGACCAGAGAGGTACCTCTCGCTTACACGAGACCGGCGTGAAGTGAAATCTGTGCTGTCGCGTTTCGTGCGGTGTGTAAGTAGCCGGTGGCCCATGGAGGTGGGAGGAGAAAGGGGGGCAGCGCATCTGTATAGTCTCTATGCAGATGTCTATGGGCGTCGGTAGTCACGAAAATGGCTCCAACTGCTCGTTTGCCCCCTTATACCATAAAAAAAAAAAGAAATGGCCCGGAAAGGAAACCTCATGTTTGTATATAAACACTAGACCACGATCAACAAGCAACTAGCTAATATACACCTTCCATATTCTGTCAACATTCTTAATTAAGTAATGAGAAAGTTTTCCTCAGAGAATTATATCCATATCCAATTAATGTGTGCGATGTTATCCGTAAACAATAATAATAATTAAACACCAAGACAACTACTGAAAGAAATAAAAAAGAAAACAGATTGTATCAAATTAATTTATTACACAATTGGCTGCCCCCTCAGTGATGGACGGCGATAAGGGGAGCGTGCTTGACGATGGGGACGATGGGGGCGTGCCTGACCACGGGCACTATGGGCGCCGTGTGCACCACGGGCGCGTGCACTAGCGGCGCTGGGTGTACCACTGCGGTGTGGGCGTGCGTCACCACTGGATGGGTGACCACGGGGTGGGCAACCACTGGGTGGGCCACAGGTACGATGGGCGCGATCAGTCCAGCGTGCGCGAACGCAACGACGGCGAGGAAGATAGCCTGGAATTAAAAGGAATAGAAATTAAATTATATTATAGAACCTACATATAGTTACAGATTGGCAAAATATCACTGCCAATTACCTATACTTGCTTAGCATGAGTTTTTATATAACATTGACGGTCGAGAATTACCCTGCGTCTTAGATCATTACTAAATTATCTAAACCCGGTGTAGATAGTCCAAGTGTCAGTAGCAGTTATGCAGAGTATTTAGATACATGTAGATTTTGTAAGAGGTGCACTTTTTGTATTTAAGGTAAGCAGATGCGATCACTGGGGTAATCTCTGAGGTCTCACTAAGATAATACCGAAGCACGAAATGATACTGTGCTAACACATTTCGTTTGTGATTAGTGAAAATTTGGATGGCTCAAGCCTGTTCAAATAATGCAGATATATTAATAATAGAGATAGAAAGAACATAATAATTTTAAAATTAACAAACCTATATAAATAAATATTGGTTCTTTTGTATAAATAAGTATATAATATGAGATACCCCATCTTCATTTATTTAGTAGTATAGATAATAATAATAGTTTTAATAGTCTGCATTGTACTGATTCACAACTGGGTAAATAAATATTTTACTAAATATAATAAATAAATTGTAGTCATTATTATCATTAATTATTTTATTTACTGGCATTAAAGTAAAGTGATATACAGTCTTAGAACATACTTATGGCCACCATGTTCATCATTGTGGGGGTTCTAGCCCCAATGTTAAATATATGCCTTCATTCAATGAGCATTAAGATTTAGCTAATTATATCCAACCCGATACGTATATAACATGATTTTTACAATTAATGGACTTTTTCATGTGTATTAGGGTAACAATCCAGACAGCAGACACCGAGGGTTATATATTGCCGCTCTGATTGAAGAACTTTCCTTATTAAGTCTAGGTCACTCAGAGGCAAAGAAAAAATAAAAACTTATATTCATAGTAAAGACTTAGGATTTGCTCACATAAACACTTTTATTATACACCAAGCCACTAGAACTTAGTAATTACAATTTGAGTCATTCGAAAAAAATATAGGCCTAATTATAACTTCATAGGTGAAAATTATTAATTATTCATTAATTTGTGATACTAAAGTCTAAATTATTGTTTAAATTCATTAATAATTTTATATTAAAATATATACACATAATGACTTACCACTTTGAACATGTTGTTTGTTTGTTTGTTGAGCGTGTGAAGTAGCGACGATGTGAATTGTGTGTAAGGACTGCCTAGGTCTTGGCCCTTTTATAGGTCCTAATACTGTTGTATCTAAGCTAGATATCTACTTGTAATAAATCCTTACACAGTAGTTAGGCAATATGCAACTCGAGAGTCAACAAACAGTATAAACAGGATGATTCCTTTTGTTAAAAGTTTTAATTAATACAAAGACTTGAAAACTCGTGCGTTTTGCTAAAATTAATAACATTTTCTTGTCAACGAAGTTCCTGTTTAAGTTATTGCATTAAACATATTTATAAATGTAATTACAATTCATAGTGTAAAACTTGTATTTATCCGAGGCGCTATATATAGAGCAACGTAGTTAAGTACATCATAATAGTTCGTTTCTTATAGTAAATTCCTATATATTAGAATAAAATGCCGAAACAAAAATATGTGCCACTTTTTTGTTATGGAAATCTATATCCGATGAAATAACATAATATAAGAAATACGACAACGAACCCAATTCGCTGACGTGGACCGGGATTAGATTGTTGTAGTTACAGTGGACTAGTTACACGCAGACCATCGGTGACTAATAAGATCCTGGACTAAATGGAGTAACGATTTACTGAGATGGAAAAATGGGAACGTTCTTTGAATGAATGAGTTTGACTTGTTATAGTAAATCGATCTCCATGGTAATATTAGGCTGATGATTAACATATTCAAGTATCATTCTAGTAAAAAATATTAGAGTTACAATGGTTCTAAGTGCTAAAGAAAGTAGCCCACATCTTAAATCTTTACGTGAATTTAATGGCTCACAAACTGATTGAATAAATGACCTGTCGAATGCAAAAATAATTAATTTTACAAGCAGTACGTAGTAGCTGTTAAAATTGGCGATTCAGGCCTAAATTCAATCCAAAAATTAGATAAGTTTTGTATAAGATTCCATCTAATATTACCTAATGTATACCTACTTGTACATATACATGTAATTCTATATGAATTTGTTAACTACAACTTAACTTTGTAGCCATGAATGGGGCAGTAGAAATTGATATTATTAGAAACTATGACGTCTAAGATGTAAAGTATAGATATGAGTTCGATGAACAAAGTAAATGGAAATTCTTTCACGTCTCCAACATTGGATTGTAGAGTTTAATAAAATCTGTGAGAATAACACATATCTTAGCGTTGGTTCATTGTTTGCTGCAAACTTTTTCCACATTCACTCTATTCAGTAATACAGTTTTTACGGTTCATATGCAATTGTCATACAAAACGCATCTCCACTCAACCATGAATAAGGGATATGCGCACAATATTTTTTATAGAATAGCTATATGCTTCTTAGTTAGTGAATAAGTGCAAAAAAATTATAAACACTGAATAAAATGTTTTCGCATTTAGTGATTTCTTTGCTGATTTTAACCCGGTAAAATATGTATTAAAAATATTAACGAAAACATATACCTTACCTTTCTTTGAAGATAAGGCCTGGTAACACAAGCCGTGATTACGGGCCTTTTAATAAAAAAAACATTTCATATGATAAAATAAAAAAGAATCAATATCATGTTAAAACCCTTAAAATAACTTTAAAATGTGTAACAAACGAGAAAGTCTGAAATAAAATGTTTAGGTTAATTTCTCTATTAAATTTGTGTAAAAATATAATAATTTGTACGCAGCGTAGTGAATTATATGACAGTGAATCGAGATAAAACATCATAAAGTACTTTTTAAGTTCTTCAATAGTATGTGATCTTATAGCTTTTTTATAGATACTTTAAACAAATGTTCTATCTAACCCGAATCATACATTATTATCACTTATTTTTATTAAATTTACGTCGAAATCAAACTATTATGCCAAGTCTGTATGTAGTCACCAAAGTACCAACCCACGCGTGTTTGCGCTTTAAACAGAATATATGCGCATCGCCTAAAGTAAAGTGTTGAAGACAAGAATCTCTATATTTCTGTGTTATTTCTAGCTGAAAGCTCTCAAGTCCCTCGTGTTTGTTCTCGCGTCGTAGATTAAACTATATTATTAGCACCGGCGGCGCTCAACAAATCCTACACGATTGCTTTTGTAAAAAGTGCCCTTATCTTTGCGGACCTAGTGTCTAGTCGAATCTTACATTACTGGAAATTGTTATATTCTTTCTGCGAGTGAGAGTTAAGTGCTTTAAAATATAATATTTTCAAAATAGACATTCCATTAACTCTGATGTAAGTGCATTTCATTTACTAAAAACTAGCAGCTAAGTAATTGAAAATTTGTTGGTTGAAGGAAAATCGACGTGGTTTTTATAGTACCTATAACGAGGCGGGGGCACTCCGTTGTCCCCCAAATGCCTCCCTTTGGCCCAAAGAGATCATTTTAGTTATGACTCAGAAACTTTGCGCTCCTTCCCTCCTTCAGAAGCTGACAAACAGCAACGTGGCGGCGTTAATAACGGTGCCCTTTAGCGAGAAGTACTTCCCGCCGGGCTAGTCCATTTAGGCTGCAATGCAGCACGTTACGATCTCATACTATACATTCAATAACTGGCTAGTAAGTAAAGGATAGTAATAAATAAAGGCCGGCACGACCGGGGAGGTACCTCTCGCTTACACGTGACCAGCGTAAAGTGACAGCTGTGCTGTTGTGTTTCGTGTGTAAGTAGTTGGTGGCCTTTGGAGGTGTGAGGAGAAAGGAAGGCGACGTATATAAACTATGTGGATGTTTATGGGCGTCGGTAGTAATGAAAATATATCCATGTTTGCCCTTATGTACTAAAAATTTAAATAGTAAGCTAATAAACATCATCATGTATAAGCGAGTTAATGAGTCAACGCTCGGTCCTCGTCGGATCACGATGTATTGTAAATGAATCGAACCTCATACCCTTTACCGCATCGCCTTCACAAAGGTTGCAGCCTTTAATTGGATGTCTCAATGCTGTACGGGAGTCAGGAAGAGGATCCAGGAAGCGTTTGCGACGTACGTATGTACGGGTTGCGCTAAATGGATGACATGATGTTGCGAGTTTATTTTTTAATTACATTGTAGTTAAAGACGCTTTTCCTTGTGACAAAACCGTAATATGTCACAATTGTTTTGTTTATCAGTAATTATAAGAAGTTCGAGTGTATTACAGGCAATTGAACTGCTGTGAAACAAAGAAAATCAAAAGAGATATATTTTGTTTTAGTGTATAGAATTTAAAATTGACTATGGTTGGTTTCGTGCCTTTTGTGTGAAGGAGGACTAGTTACTCACGATATTTCGGAATTATATTACTCCGAATATGTATATAATATTATAATAACTATACTTATAATTGAATTTGCATTGCGTTGGTTTGGGCATCGACAAACCGTTCTCCAGTCACCAGCTGAAAGATCTCGGTAGGAAGCAGGAGGCTTCACTTTCCAAGGTCGCGACCATTCGTCTCTGATGACAAAGACCATCGAACATAAACGTGTAGTCGGAGTGTTACGCTAGAGATGTGCTGATATTTTTGATGACGTCACAAAACTGTATTAATGAATTCGAGGCTATGTCTGAACGTGAACAGGAAATTTATAAAAATCTCCTTTGTCTGTATGCCTGTGTGTATTTGTTTTCGTATCATCAATACTTTGAAATTAAATTATCTTCCGTTTTCACAGTGAGTTGTTCTAACGTATAATATATGTGTATAGTTATGATCACCACATAAACGAACGTCTTTTAGTGCTACAGATAATATAGTATTATACGATTTTGGGACATTCTCACCAGATTTATGCCTTTCTTATTTAATATTTATAAACAAATCAACCCGCTTTCCGCTTCCTAATACAATATTTATATCGATATGTTAATAAAAGTTGTTTTACCACAATCCACATCACTAAAGTTCATTGGCCTCATGACAATTTGCAAAGTATAAGGCAGTTCTGAAATAGCTCCAAATTAACCTACTTGGGTGTCGACTGATGACGTCCAGAACTAATTAATTAGGGGGGCGAAGACTTCAGCGTAAGCCAGTAAATTGTCATCACCTGCCTCTTTAATGACTATTAATAATGACCTTTACAAGACATTAAAAGGTGCGTCGTCATGAAAATGGCAAGTTATGAATTCGTCCTACTCCTATTTTTTGACTAAATTTTCGGGGCTCCCTGCGATCATATCAAAGCGCACGAAACGCACGGCTGTCACTTTACACTGGTACCATGTAAGTGAGAGGAACCTCCGGTCGTGCTGGCCTAATTCGGCTACATGCATGCATGCAGCGTGGCATTATGATTAGTGGTTACCAGTCGGTTCTAGCGACACATGAGCTGCTGCGTTGGGAATGCGTAAAGGGCCAAACCCGTTATTAAAAAAGTATAAATTCTTTTATGGATTTATCATAGCTAAATAGTAGAGAGCTAAATATGCTACTGGATTTAAATGAAATAGTATTTACGATAATTATACGTGAGTTGTGTGGCAACCGTGACACAGTATGTGCAGCATGTCACCGAAGGATTTGACACACTGCAGCCAATGTCAAAGCGAAGGCGAGGGAACGCGGCCACAAGGGTATTCATGAGAGATTGTAATCTACTATTTATATATCAAAACAATAAATTTAATAATTTTATAGGTGGACACAAACAGGTGTGTGTTTTACCAAACATCAGCAGCGGCTAAAAGAGAAAACCTTAAAAAAGCTTTACCAACTGATATATGTCGGTTTATTATATATATAAGAAATAATATACAAGAAGTGTTAATATGGACATTCAAATTTTTTTTGTATGTCTATTTTTGCGTTTGCACGTACGCTGAAAAATTATCACTGTTTGGAAATTGAGACGGTTTCGCCGTTTATCGGCGAAACCGTCTCAATATATATTTTATATTTTACTCCTTCACGCCAAAACTGCTGAACCGATTTTCATGAAATTTGGCACACGCATAGAGAGTAACTTGGATTAACACATTGGATAATTTTATCCTGATAAAATGTTCCTATGGGATGCCG
>LUGF01014814.1:126513-141296 GCA_001625245.1 Calycopis cecrops
AATTCGGTCTAATTGTCACCACAGTCAAGTATTTAAAGAAACTTTATTTCTCATAAGAATTTTACAATTCACTTAAAATGAGATACAATATTTTTTGAAATATACGTAAAAAACATTTTTACCATCTGGGCCGTTAGATATAAGAATTTACTATGGTGAGGATAAAATATGATTTTTAAGTTTTGTTTTAAATATTTTTATAGTTTCACGTTGCTTTATTTCATTTGGCAATTTGTTAAATAACTGTGCTCCCTCAAACATAATTGTTTTTTTACCGTAATTGGTTCTCACTTTTTCAATTTGTAGTATATGTTTGTTTCATAAATTTTAATTTCGAAAGTTTTACTTTATACATCTACATCATAAGTAATTATCTCTGTAGGTATAAGTATAAGTCACAATGTTAGTAAGCCTACTCTTCCGATACGGCTCGAACGATTCTCATGAAGTTTTGTGTGCAAATCGGGTAGGTCTGAGAATCAGGCAACATCCATTTTTCATCATGATATATCAACGGGATCGAAACTTACACTTGTGAAACTGCGCAGCGCAGCCGGCTATAAAATAATTTGTGGTTTTGAGCAATACACGTTTAGCTTGGTAGTCAAAGTAACTTCTGCACTAAACAAGACAATTTTAGGGTATGTATTATAAAATGCTACTTCAGATTTATTCCAAAATGGGACTTCCAGGCTCACACAAAGTACTCGAGACGTGATAGCCCTCGCTTCACACCAGTAGAAATTATCTGCCTAAGAGGTAGTGCCACGCTGTATGCAGCCGAATTGGGCCGGCACGACCCGGGAGATATTTCTCGATTACACGATAGGGGCTTAAAGTGACAGCTGTTCGCAGTGAGTTATATGTTAGTAATATTAATTCAATAGCTGTGCTGTCGCGTTTCGTGCGGTGCGTAAGTAGCCGATGGCCAATCGAGAAGTAAAACCGGCCAAGTGCGAGTCGGACTCGCAAATCGAGGGTTTCGTACGAACAAAAGTTGCAGGGAGACATTTTTTACCAAAAAATAAAACAACTTAGTTTTTCATAGCATTTGTATAAACGACAAAGATGTAGGTACCTACTTATTTGCGTTTTTTGAAAATGTAATATTTCACAAAACTAGTAATAATATCTCGCTCAAATAAATTTTCGTTGATAGGTTTAATTGTTATCTACAACATATTATATAGTTTTTAGATTTCTCACTCTCTTATTCAAAAAGTTAGAAGGGGGGGAGGGGGGACACTCCTTTTCCACTTTGGAAGCGTCTTTTTTAGTAACCGTAATATCTTTTTTGAAGACCTATTCATAGACACCCCTCACATATTATATAGGTTGGATGAAAAAATATATTTTTAAATTCAGTTCTATGTATGGAGTGCCCCACTTTATTTTTTAATTTATTTATTTCTATTAAAAATTCGAATAGCGGTGCACAGAATACATCAACTCAAGTTTAACAAAAGTTTCAACTACGAAGTTTCGGAAAAAAACGACTGTGACATACGGACGGATGGACG
The DNA here is from genome assembly GCA_001625245.1 of Calycopis cecrops. Classification (NCBI taxonomy): domain Eukaryota; kingdom Metazoa; phylum Arthropoda; class Insecta; order Lepidoptera; family Lycaenidae; genus Calycopis; species Calycopis cecrops. The sequence goes on from LUGF01014814.1 coordinate 128,034, forward strand.
GACGGACGGACGGACAGACAGACAGACAGATATGACGAATCTATAAGGGTTCCGTTTTTTGCCATTTGGCTACGGAACCCTAAAAAGGGCAACGCATCTGTATGACTTCTATGCGAATGTCTATGGGTTTCTTTCGTACAATAAAAACATATTATCTTGTCATGGTGTTTATAATTTAAACCCTAAAACGTAAAGTTAAACATATAGTTATGAAACTTTAACTGTGTAACTTGACTTCGCATGAGAGATAAGAATTTATCTTAATTAATAACCACAATATCTTGCGGAAATGAAATAAATATTTCTCGTTTACAAATAGCACATTACTGAACTTAATTCTGAAGATAACATATCTTTGGCTCATGTAATTGAGTTGAATTCTGTTAAGTAGTAATAAGACGTATTTTTTTAATTTACTCGACTGTTAAGAAAGAGTATAAAATAAAATACAGTATTACACCGAAATTATGCGGTATACTGAGCTGTAACCGTGTAAGTCGGGGTATATATGCAAAATATTCATTTATTTATTTATTTATTCAATTCAATGAACGGGAATACTCCTTTTTACAATATAATAATAATTTACATATATCTATAATTAGGATTTTAATGCCACATTTGCACGAATATCAAATAGTTAACAGATATCAATAATAGTAATAATAATAGTAAAGAGTAAATATCACAGCTTATGAAGTAGTAAGGTACAATGAGATACTAAAAATAATTTAAAAACATGTCGGTATAGAGATACAGTTCACAGTCAAAAAACATCGGTAAAAGTAAAGAACAACAAATAAAAACTAGCCAAGTCATATAAAAATTCGATTGACATGTTTAGAGAAAGTAGAAAATGGTACCGAAAAAATATCTACATCTAATTATTAACTTTTCGATTGGCGTCGAATGTTTTTATTGTATACTTTGATTATAGAAGAAATTAATAGCTGTTTAGACGAAGTAAGCTCAAAAAAATAAGTAATAAAAGAGTTTCTATTCTATTCTATTCTAATATGTGGTTTGAGGAGAACGAGAGACGTGTGGAAAATATTTAAAAACCGCGTAACTCCGGGTTCGCGTAAGTCGATATACGGGGTAATTCGGGGTATTATGGTATAGACACAGATTCACGCTCCTGATCAGGAATTACCAAACTTCCAAGCCCGTCCCCAATAACATAATGAACCAATATAAACCAATATACTATTTCTGGATAAATAAATCACTAAAAGTCCTGAAGTGTTGGGAGTTCGATATGTGGGCCACTCAGCGACGCTCCCCTGTGGGCTCCGGTGGCGGCCCAATTGAGATTCACTTTCGCAATTTGGGCCAGTGAGTGAGACAATTTTTCTTTTGATGAAAATCATTATGTCACTTGGTGTGGTTATCTTGAACAGCAAGTTACGATGGCTGTAGCATATATGGATATCTTATTATAGTAGCTGGAACTTTTTTATAGTATTAGGGCGAAGCCAAACGAGCGTAATTTTATGAGTTCTGAGTCGCGTATTTTCTGTCGCGTAATTTCTGCTGCATTCAGTTTCATACAAAAATGCAGTTTGTACCACACGACGACGCAAAATTCTGCGACTCGCGACTGAAAAAATTACGCCCGTGTGGCTCCAGCCTTAAGGGGCAAACGTGCAGCTGAATTCATTTTCATGGCTGACAACGTCCATAGACATCCGCATAGTGTTACAGATGCGTTGCTCTCCTTCCACCGCCGGCTACACACTGCACGAAAAGCGACAACACAGCTGTCACTTTACGCCGGTGTCGTGTAAGCGAGAGATCCCCGGTCGTGCCGGCCTCATTCGGATGCATGCATGCATGCAGGCAGCGTGGCACTCACTAACTGCCTCACTAGTTAAAATAAAACCATTGGTAATTTTCAAAATTACTTCCATTATAAAAAATACAACTCCAAGAATTGAATTCTACGAAGAAACGAAAATATAGACTACAATTTAAATATTTAATTGATAATATCTATTCAGATTGAGTACCGGCAGTCCGCATGAATATGAAACAGTTATCGAGGGCCTCGTCTAGACGATCAGCTAAAAACTAACGCTGCAAAACCTAGCCAGGACATGGGGTCTATTTATGAGAGGTTCATATCAGATGGTTGAATATATTTGACTTTGGCCGACAATATTGAGGTTGGCAATATTTTGTATCAACAAAATTTGCTTTTGTGTTTATTATTTATGATAGATAGTAAAGAGGCCTTTGCCAAGCAGCGGGAGACATCAGGCTGACAATAATAATAATAATAATATACGAAGCACCAAACGTAGGTTTTCAGGAATTGAAGATGACTTATAAAATACCCGCTGGTATATAGCTGGTAGTATATATTTGCGTGCGTAACTAAAAAAATAATAATATATAATAAAATAATGGTAAATATTCCAAAAGAACTTATGAATCCTGCATAGTATTCATAGTAGCAGAAAAGACTTGGTCTAGATATAATAGAGTGAATTGCCTCGTTTACTGTGCCTACTGCTATAGATTCTATCACGAAAATATTTTTGATTTGTCATTAATGACTCCTCATTCCTAGACGTTCAGTTACAGATGAGAAAATGCTCAATAATGGAACGCTCAAGATACTCAAACATATCAGAAGATGTTATCGTGGATGTTAATTTGCCCGTAACCGCCAGGTTGAGCAAGCGATAGATGTAATAAGGCGTTCTATGTGCGTATTTATATCTGTTTTACGATACCGTTGACTCGGAGCACCGACATAAATACATTATTAATGTTTTATGATTGAGTCACGTTGTCTCAGCTCTAAAACTCTTAATTAATATATAGAGGGTAAAATAATCCAATCAAACCGAAGTATTATACATATTTTTACGATTGTTTCCGATGGTATTTTTCTGTTGCTGTTTTTCATCGTTCTTTATTTTCATTTATTTTCTAACTAGCTGCGCGCCGCGGTTAGATCAATCCGTCCGTCTATTCAGTTAATAGAAAATCATCCTATGGCGTCCCATGGGAACATTTTTGCGGGATAAAAACTATCCTATGTGTTGATATAAGTTAATCTCTGTGTGAGCCAAATTTCATAAAAATCGGTTTAGCAGTTTTCGCGTGAAAGAGTAATGTGGATGTGTTGTCACTTTACTTTATGTGAGTGTATTAGCTGCCTAAGAATTTCACTTATCTCTATTAGGTCAATGATTGTTAATGACTTGAGATGAAGATGACAAACTTAGTTAGTCTAGAAGGTAGTTTATGGTGTTGAGTGATTATGATAGTCCAAACTTACGAGCCTCCCGGGAAATTTACACCGTGTTACCTCTATTAGCTATTTGGAACGTGTTATATTTAAAGACAAGTAATGAAAAGCATGCCATAAGGTTTTTGTTAAAGCTGATAGATAACATATCGTATTACAAGTCATAAAGAGTTTGAGCTTTGTCTGGTAGCTTAGGTGTCTGAATTTCGTCGAAGACAGCCAAATCCAGCATTCTTAGGGCCGGTTTCACAGGTTCTTTTTTTTTTTTTTTTTTTTATTTTATTTATTTATTTAATAAAAAAATACAATTAACCTTATTAGGCTCATTTTATTAACCTAATACTTATTAAACACTACAGACTAGAAATTCTTTATTCTGTTGTACACTGCTAATTTACAAAATATAAGACACACACATTACAACATGTACGTTACAGGGAACAAGAAAAAATTTAAACGACTAGATTAAAAAAATCAAGGTAGAATAAAAATTAAATTTAAGGAAAAAAAATATAATTAATAACTATTTTATTTATTTACTAGCTGCGCCCCGCGGTTTCACCCGCGTAACTTTCGATCCCGTTGGAATATCGGGATGAAAAATAGATGTTGGCCGATTCTCAGACCTACTCAATATGCTCACAAAATTTCATGAGAATCGGTCAAGCCGTTTCGGAGGAGTAAGGCAACGAAAACTGTGACACGAGAATTTTATATATTAGATTTAACTATTTATTCAATTCAATGAATTCAAAATAATCAACTATATTATACAACTTAGTAAGAGGTAGTGCCAAACTGCAAGCTTGCATGCAGCCGAATTGGGCCGGCACGACCGGGGAGGTACCTCTAGCTTACACAAGACCGGCGTAAAGTGACAGCTGTGCTGTCGCGTTTCGTGCGGTGTGTAAGTAGCCGGTGGCCCATGGAGGTGGGAGGAGAAAGGAGCGCAGCGCATCTGTATAGTCTCTATGCGGATGTCTATGGGCGTCGATAGTCATGAAAATGTCTCCGACTGCTCGTTTGCCCCCCTATACCATAAAAAAAAACTTACACAACTTACCTACACATTACAATGAAGCTTCGCATTGAATGGGAGTGTGACTCGGCATACGGTTGGGGATATCACACAAATATTCTTAACGCCGGTATAGTAAGAGATAGTGCCACACTACATGCAGCTGAATTAGGCAGGCACAACCGCGGAGGTACCTCTCGCTTACGACAGACCGGCGTGAAGTGACAGATGTCCTGTCGCGTTTCGTGTGGTGTGTAAGAAGACTGTGGCCCATGGAGGTGGGAGGAGAAAGGAGGGCAGCGCATCTGTATAGCCTCTATGAGGATATCTGTGGGCGTCGGTAGTCATAAAAATCCGACTGCTCGTTTTCCCCCTATACCATAAAAAACTGTGACTTCTAGGGGTTTATAGACTAAGAAGGGGCCAAGAGCATGCAATAGATGAACATAATATCTACATTAGTAGATATCATGATCGTCTATTGCTTCTTATTATCTTATCTCTTGGTAGAAGAAAAGATGCAATGATGATGAAAAATGGGGTATAGTTTATTCAAGAATACAGATGCGGCGGTTCTTCGTGAAGTCTATTTCCTTACCATAATGGAGCCTCTCGCAATAGGCTACCATGAAAACTCCGGTAGACCTACCCGTAAAAACCCTCAAATAAGTAGTGCCAGTCAATTAAGATAGTTATGCCAGCAAATGCCGAGCTTGAAACCGATTGGCATCCATTGAAAATATATATATTTGTTAATTGTAATTGTGCAAATAAATACATTATTTCTTTCAATTAAGTCATCCGTTCTGAGTTATTGCAAATCGGACTTATCCTTCAAAATGTACATGTAACATTAATCATATCATAAACATATCCAAAGGCCTACATTGCAAATGTACACAAGGTCGTGGCTGAGGTAACTATTTTCACGTGCTCGTAAATGACGGGACAAAACATGTCAACGGGTTGTTACAAAATGACTTGAGGAAAAAATTTAATTCAGCCGGAGATCGAGCACACATATCTCGGTCAATGTTTAATCGTGTCAACAAATTTCTTTAACAGCATAGGAGATCGGTCTCATGATGTTAATTAAAAGGGTATGGGACGACAATGTAACAACAAATGACGACGCCGATGACGATATCGTAGTAGGGCAAAAACGGCTTAGGTTCTTTCTTTACTTAGGCCTCCTTCACTTTTCCACAAATAAGACGTCTAATCTTGCTAATAATTCTAAAAAAATAATAATAGTCCTAGTCGTTTTTGGCTACGGTGGCCGTCTAATTCGGCTTTCATACCCAATGGGTTACGGATACGCCGCAAGAAACGCGATAGCTGTTGCTGTTTATTAATCTATCGGTTCGAATTTGCAGCATTTAATGTAATTGCAGCGATAAAAACTTCTATGCATATCTATGTTTGACAAATTTTTGTTCAAGTCAAAAGTTGTTCAAGACAGTCTTAGAATAAACGTAGAATCTCTAGCAGGATATACAATAATAACTAATATTATCGTATTTACCTTAATATTACCCTGAGTGTAAAGCTTGCTACTCTATTCTCATTCACAAACACACCTTCAGTGACCCTGATTGTGCCTATTATAATAATGTATAATAATTTGAAAGCTATAAATCAATAATGTTGTAACTATACATGAAGTTACGTCATACAATTATGCTAATCCTCGCACCAACTGGTTTGAGGGAGGGCCATGTGTTTAGTATAATGATAGATCATGTGCGATTCGTCGAAGAGATTACTTGGGATTGTTTTATGAGTAAAAGTAAAGGTCCTTTCTCAAGGTCATCGTAACTTATTATCTTTTCAATTTTGATTTTTCTATTTTGATAACAAAGACAGCATATTATTATTAGAATAAACAAAAAAGGGATCTAATTCTATCGCTCTGTTCAAAACGTTGTCATGTATTAAACCCGCACTAAAAATATATGCAAGTGTAAGTGGATACACCATTTGTTTTTTGAGGACCCAACATTTTTTTTTTGAGTCTCTCTCCTATTTCTTATTACAACAATATTTATATATTCCTATTAGTTATTACAACAAGAGATTCGATACTCATTGTCAAGAACAATAAACACTTTCTGAATAAACTGGAGTCACTATTAAATTAGATCTACGAGCACTTTTAACAACTAAATGTACACAGTATAGGTAATGTTAAGGATAGCCTCTTCCTCTATCATCCCGAATATATACTGCTATTGATATTGTTATTGAGTCTTTATCCTCTTCCTGTTCTTTATCTCAGCAATAAAAGCTTTAGCCCCCTGCGGTTGAATGGCATGTACAGGGAAATACATTTCGTTTTTACATAATACCGGCGTGAAGGGTATGCTATGATGTAGAGTTTCGCCGGGGAGGATGAAAAACGCATTAGCATAACTTCTCGTCTATACATTTATATATATTTTATTTCTTAGTTCAAAAACTCTGCTATTCATTCGATCTTTCTTGTAAGCGATTAAAATCTGCGGCAAATCGATACAGTTGGTGGCAATAATGAAATAATTACAATTATGTTAATTACCAATACTTGTTACGATAAACTCAAAATTGTAACCACTTCATTTATATTGAGATAACATCTATTTTGCATCGAGAGAGCGCTCATGGGATAGTTATTTATGTTAAGGCTTTTTGCGAAATATCTTAATTTTTGATCGATTTAACGAATATTTTTTAATTGACGTTCACAAACAAAATTTATCAATCAAAATGCGGTTGCATTACACATTTTCTTAAATTCATTGTCATCATCATAATCCTTATCACCACCAGTAGCAGCAACAGCAGCTTGAAGACATCCACTGTTGGACATAGTTCTTTATTTAATAATCTTAGTTTATTAATTTTGTATATCTATATCAGACCTCTGCCCTTTATATTCAAGATGAAAAAATCCGGGGTAAACGATCTATTATCTTGTTTTTCTAAAATATCTTACAAGGCATAAATCCGTGTGCAGAAATAAAGCAAGTCTCATAACCTGACATTACAACGTTAATGTTCTCGTACAAACCACACGAGAGCGAGTCGTTGACTTCGTGATAATTTATGTTCTGCCACGGCAATTGCGGGCCCCCGCCCTAGCGGCCCACGCGGATCGCAGTCCTACGCGAGACCGCACACACGCTACTTTTAGCAGCGGCGATAGACGCTTTTTAGAAGCTGAATCCAGCGACCAGACGTTCGCCAGCGCACACTTAAAAATGCCGAACGCGGCGATTTAGTCGCAAAGCTAAATCGTGCTAATCCGATATCGCGAATGGACGCAGAAAGTCGCTAAATCGTGACGCAGCATCGATACAGTCCCAGAATCGCCGATCGGCTATGCTAAAAGTAGCGTGCGTGCCCGCCCTAATTCAGAATAAACGACCGAACAATCATTTTAACAATTTTTATATTAATTATTTGCTGAAAACCCTTTCTAACCCCAAGAGCTTCCAATGTGGTGGTTAAAGTATTTTTTGAGGCGTGAATTCTATACGACTGCTTTCTAGTTGCCACATGATAATAAATTAACTCATACACGTATTATAGAGTAGGCGAATTTTCGGAGAAAGGTATATGTAGTCGTTATAGTTTCTTTTTAAACGATTACGACGACTTAATATAATTAAGCATTAATTTGGATTCAAGCAAAACGGTAGAGTTAGAGAAGGTACAGCGATTAGCTTTTTTTAGGGTTCTATAACTCAGAAAAAAAGCCTTAAAGGATCATTTTGTTGTCACCCATACATATTAATTTAATGTATACGTACTAGTTAGTAAGAAGTGAGATAATACCATGTATTAGTAAATAGTTTCAAAAGTTTACATTTACAACGGATTGACTAAAATACGAATGTGATATGTTTGTGCCCAATAAGCATCATATTTTTGTCGTTCATTCAAAATGAATGCCGTATGCCAAATGCAAGTTTATCAATTTTCATTACTTTTCATGTATGATGATACGGAATTCGCGGTATACGAGTCCGACTCGCACTTCACCGGTTTTTCCCCAGAATCTCTCCGGGCAGTACATCTTCCCCGCCCTATAACTCACGTTCGGCTGGGTTATGACAAGTGGCTGGCGCGAGCATATTTTGACGTTCCTGTACTTAATATTCAATACGAGCTCGTGGTTTGTCGACTGCGGTTATTTTGTCGTGCCTACATATTTTTATACGAGCATTTCACGCCTGAGTAGTAAATTATACAAATATATTTTGTCTTTTTTTATACCATACAATTGACACTGCTTTTATCTGTGGTATACTATAAATAATGATTATAATCCTAACATGACTGAATTTCCGCTATGGCATATATATCTATAAAGACTGGCAACTACGCAAGGTCAACTATTATAATTGTGCTCATGTGTGTGTCTGTGACACAAGTGTATTCTCTCTCTTATTTACTTGTTCGGTCATACACAGAAAAGGGGCACAGAGCCGGCCGGTTGATTGGGAATACTGATCTACTCCCTTATTTCCTTATCCCTGCGACCGGTTAAAAATGAGGCACAGGGCCGACCGGTCGATTGAGAAGTGCTAATAGCATTATTAGGTCCGATCCGGGACTTACCACGATCTTATGATCTCCAGGTGTACATACATCCTCTACACCACGACACAGGCACAAGTTAAGAATATCGTAGGTGTTTTATGGCAGATCAATAACATCAAATTCAATTTCCCTGCAATGTTTGATGTCTCCTCAACAATGGTGTAACTGCTAAGCTACTGACCATCCCCCGCCGATTTCTCATTTTCCCTTATACCATATAAGGGAAAATGAGAAATCGGAGCCATTTTCATGACTAATAACGCCCATAAACATCCGCATAGAGATAAGATGCGTTGGCATTCTTCCTCCTTCCACCTCCACTGGCCACCGGTGGTTTTGCGCGGTTCGTTTGTTTTAGATAGATACTCGATTCAGCACTCCTGCAAAGTGCAAAAATAGTTATGCGTCTATTTATTGATGACGTAACTGTCAATAAAATTCCCATATTTCGAAGGGGTCCTATGGGATGAAAAAGTTCAGCTGTTGCGATTTGTACTACGAAACATAGTGAAATCTGAAATTATGTTGCATGCATAAGCGTCGATAGTCACTATTAAATCTTCAATCTTGCTATTACTTGGATCTCGATAATTACTAAGAAAACTCTGAAAATATGTGCGACTATGTCGACGTTGGTTTACTTGAACGGCGCCGCTTCGGTCTCGTTCTGATACTTCCCCAGCCAATTTGTTGCGGCATAAAAAACGCTCTCGTCACATATAATATTGTCTGGAGTGTGCGTAATTATGATTTAGAGCACATCTGCGCAAAGCTTACGATTATGAGTGTAGTATTTAATAAATACCACATTTTTTTATTTAGGTATGTGATTATTGTGTATTTATGTGTTAACATTGTTACGGGCTGCTGTCGAGGGTAATAAAATAAAACAGATCATTATCAAGATACGTATGAAAAAGCCATTTATTACTTATAAATCTTGATACTAATATTAGGCAAGGTACCTATACCTATATTATTGCAACAGCAAAGTAACTTAAACTTATATACTTCTATTTACTTAGCTAAGATCTACCTATATTATGCTTCTATTTTTTAAACTTAAATGTATACACTTTTATCAATTTATCTTAATCTATACGCTTATAAATTACAAATGGGCGCCAGGAAGATTTTTAGTACTTATACGGGATCTTGCCAAAACCCAATTGCCACGGCCACGGTGTTCAGGGTATTATCAAAATTCCAAATTGGTGGGCCTAAAGGGCATTTCTGTAGGCCCTCAGTTCTCAATAACTCCACACTAATTATTATTATTCGGAATCAGATTAATTTATTATGTGTTTCAAATATATTTCAAACACTAATTGTGGTACCAAAAGCGTAAATTTCACTCAATACAATTTCTAAATAGAATGGCACACATCTGGAGTGTTTGAGGATCTGACAGGTAATGTCCGCACTGTCTCATTAAACACAAATGCACAAAATTGCATTAAGCACAAAAAGGGAAAAAGTGACGCCGTAGTTTTGAACCTGCGAGTGCCCGTTGAACTATACCTCATTCGCCGCTACACCACGGCTGCTTGCATAAATATGTTCAAATTGTGAATCTGTTCTTAACATGACCTATTTGTATATTAATATTTCAAACTACCTTATAAATGACACGACAAATCTTACTGACTACCATAACAACATAATTATATAATTAATAATTTTCATGTATATCGAAGATCATACCATACATACCATATCATACCATAAAGATCGAGGCCAGTGGCGTGCTATGGGAGAGACCTATGTCCAACAGTGGACTGCAATAGGCTGATGATGATGATGATGACTCATGTATATAGTTTTATTTTCACATAATTTAAAAAATATAATCTGTAAATAATGAAGTAATCTCGTAATTTAATGGGAATTTTCTAAAGCCTAAAAAAGGTATTTTTAAGCCGAAGGTTGGACTAATCTGAAACTTTACTTTTGCACTGACTTTAACCTTCGACTAAGCTACTATTTAACAAGTGTATCGCTTATAGCTCTCTTACGGCTGAGTAGTGGCTCGGCCCCCTTTCAACCACAATACTAGTCTCGTCGCCCGACTGTAGTTGTATTGGGCTTCACTTCGGTTCCACAGCGAAAATTCAGATCCGACAAAAAATCGTTTACATCAATCGTTCTAAAATAATTTAAAACCTTGTCTAAATTTATTTGAAGTAAGCCACCATTAGCAAATAATTTGTAAATTAAGTTGACAACGACTTTCATTCATTAGTTTAATTAATTATTTTGCAATAGAAATCTAAGGTTCGATGACACAAAATTTCAACATCGTATTAGCCGCTCACAATATAAATCAAGGGATCGACGCGCCTTGGAAATATATTCTTTTGAAAGCAATCTGCTAATTTTCTTAATCTCGTCTGAAAGCGTTTTCATAATAATGATTTAATAGTTCGATGGAATAAATCATATCCACCTTGTTATCCTACTTAATATTATTAATGTGAGTGGAGTTGGTTTATCTACTCAACTGATCATTGTGAATCGTACACATATTCCTAGAGGTATTAGAAATGACATGAAATACTTTTTCTTAAAAAAAAGTGTGTACTTTAGACCACAGAACCGAAGAACAACTTAATTATTGATTTTCATTACCGTAGTTTCAAAGACATAATATCACATGATGTTTATTTTTTAAATACAAAAAAGGTTCACTTAAATCTAATTTGAATTTTGAATTTGAATGATAACTTCCATTATCCTCGCCGGATGTGTGAATTTTGTAGCTTACCAGCCAGCTTACGCCCCAAGTCAAGCGCGCGTATATAAGTTAAACATCAAAATAGAAGTGTCAAAAAAATATTATGGCAGATATTGGAATTCTATTGCAATTCTATTTGAATATACTGTTGATACTTATTGAAGGGCTTCAACGCTAACGAAGCCGCGGGGAAAAGCTAGTATTGATACAAACATTTTTACCGGACGAACAGTTTGGGCTAATTCAGTTGAGGCTGTTTCAGCGTGTGCGGATACATATTTTTGTTTCGCTCTCTCAGAGGTTCACTTTTGTTTTGTCTTCAGTTTGCGTCAAGTTCATTGACTGCTACACTTTAGGCTGGTGAATGTTTATTTAACCCCAGCATCATCATCATCATCATGCGGAAGACGTCTACCTTAGCATATTAGTTATGTAATGAGTTTATCATTATTGTATAAATAAGAATAGTCATCAACCAGCCTATGTCTGAATGTATTTTAATATTTAATTGAACACCACGAGATCTCTATGAGAGTGGAAGAGAACAGGCATCTATTATTCTGTCATAGAGCTGTAACAGGCTACAACGTGAAGATGATCGAAGTCTTATCTTGTCGAAAGCCTGGTTTGGAAAGACGGAGGTACATGTGGTTTGACTGGTGGACAACAACATTTTAATCTTTCCAAGTGCAGTCTCCAATTTAGAATGTAATAAAATAATCTACACGTGTGATAAACTTTACTTTAATACTGGGAATTTTACTTTATTACTGGGATTCAGGTTTCTACTGCAGCACATAATGTACTTTTAATTGCGTGTGCTGTTGAACAACTCTAAGTTATCAAAGGAAAAACAGAGCGATCTGCGTACGTGAGATATCAAAATTAGCATAAAGATACCAACTAGTTGTCGCAGACAGATATGAGTTCAAGTGGCCCTCTCTGTAGTAATGCGGACGAAGGAAATATGTAATAATATGTCGAGAGAGACGTGTATTTACATAATGAAAGAATAAAAATGTTGGTTGTTTATCTTTTTTATTTGGGGCTAGCGAGCACATTTTTATAAGAGGCAATGTTAATACAATCGGGAAAGAAGCTCGCACTCACACAATTCATCTCAAACTCAACTCAAATAATATTAGTAAGAGGTAGTGCCACGCTACATCCATGCATGCACCTGAATTAGGCATGACCGGGGTGAAACCTCTCACTTACAAAAAGGCGGTGTAAAGTGACAGCTGTGCGTTCTCTGCGGTGTGTAAGTAGCCCATGTAGGGAGAGGAAGAAGGAGGGCACTGTACCTGCGGATATGCAGATCTATGAGCGTCGGTAGTCATGAAATTGGCTCTGAGTGCTCGTTTTCACTCTTATATTATAAAAAAAAAATTTAAAAGTATTCATAACACTGACGTGAAGTGAAGGCGAGGCTGGTTCGCTGGACATAGTGTTAATGGAGTGAAAGATGATGCATCTGCTTTGCGTCTGTCGAATATCAGGCGGTAGTAACTTGGCAGGCTTGAGAGGCCAGAGAGGCGTGTGTTTATTTTTTTCACGAAAGCGATATATTCATATTTTTTCTATGAGAGATTAGATAGAATTAGCAAAGATACAACTTTATTGTTTTACTCCACCTGACGGAATATAATATGTTTCAAGTATTTTAGT
>LUGF01014814.1:141837-181049 GCA_001625245.1 Calycopis cecrops
AGTACAGAGGTTCGACGCTCCAGGTGAGTTCACCTCTCATATCGATGAAGCTGCACTGACCTTCAGTCCTTAGCATAATATCTATCTAAAAAAAAAAAAAAATTATATATATACATATTTTTTCTATGAGAGATTAGATAGAATTAGCAAAGATACAACTTTATTGTTTCACTCACTCACCTGACGGAATATAATATGTTTCAAGTATTTCAGTAAAATAATTTATGTACCCATGTTTTTCTGAAACATTCTTGGAATGAACATATTTTTAATATCACAAAATTCATTGAGAAACACTTGGTTATTTTACAAAAAATCAATTAAAACTTTAGTTTAAGTTTCATTATTAAAAAAATATGCGACTATTTTATCGGTAATTGATATTAAGAGGCCCTTGAAAGTTATACCGAGATAAGTCAGCGGATTATAAAGGCAACTAGTAACTAAAGCAAATTGAATTCAATGTTTTTGAAATAAATAGAAAAGTTATTCTCCTTGTGAATTACCGAAGTTACTAACTAATCAAACAATTTTATATTCACATTAGAGCTGGCCGTGAAAATGCTGTGAGGCTTTCAGAAGCGGTGGAAATTTTAATATAAATATTAAATTCTAGAATATTAAAACCTTCTAAGAAAATTTCATGAGAGATTCTTATAATTTTGCCTTGCTAAACTTTGTTGCGTCTTCTGTTTATATCTTGCATACAGAATAAAACGGTTTATTTATTTAAAACAGTTGTCGTTGAATTAATAATATATTTAATTTATTTTTTCATACATGTTATGTATGAAATCATTTAACTACCGACATGCTCACTAGCGTTGCGGGTATACTACGCAAAATACGACAACAAATTCGAGTTCGAATCTTGCTCATGGTGGTCTATAATAAAAATAATAAATAGACAATATTTCTTAAATTTGTAAAAGAATTATACATATTTTCGCTGTCAAGTACTTGTAATAGAAGTCCCGGTACATTGCATGGAGTTGACTAATCTGGTGTTGAATGTACAAAATGTTATTTTTTTTTATTACTTTTATTTATTACTGCTATACATTATAATATTATAAATCTTAGGGTCGGCCAACCATCTACAAATTTAATGATGATTTCTGTTTATGAATTCAGGTTAGATAAGAAACCATATTATGATGTTGTGTCCACAACACTTTAGTAGCGATGCTGATAATGAAAGTTAGTATAGCATAGTATACACAAAGAGGTGGATTGAGAAACACATAACACACTATTTGTCAAGTTCTATAAATATTTTTGTTCTTTGGTCGGGGCAAATATTTTGCTATTATGAGCGACTTTCCTCAAATACATTCTAAGAAATAACCGGAGCAATTCCTTTAGTAATTGGAAACAGTGCTTTGGAGTAATTCCACAGAATTGACGTTCGTATTTCAGTCACACACACCCATGTCTTTTTTCTTATTTATTTTCTTCACAACTAATTCTGAATAGCGTCAGTACTTTGGGATTGTATATATTTGGTTCTTTAATAGAGTTTTCTGAATTGGTCACGCATGGCGCGCACGTCTTTGCAATATGATCTTAGAAAACTGTCGATTTTTTTTAATAAATTTAAATTAATTGTTAAAAAGCGTGTTATGTTTACTTATTATTATAACAAATACTTAATCAAAATTTAGATACCTACTAAAGAATCCAATTACATAGAAATTAATTGATCTTTGTAGGTTGTTTCAGTGTAATAGATGATAACACAAGATTTTCTGATAGAACCTTCGCTGTTGTTGGTTTTGTTCAGGTCTGAGTGTTAGCAGTCAGTGTGATAGTGACACGTTGTACCTGTAAAATACAGTGAGGAAAAAACAAGTCGTGTTTAGATTTTGCTGAATTTAAATGGACTTTATTGTAATGAATTGAATTGAATATTTATTGCGCATATGAGGAAAGAGGAAAGATTTTTGACTTGAACGGCAATCACTATAAAAAAAATTAACTGTTATTGATGATGGGCTAGTACCATAATACACATTAACCAGTGCTCTACTTTCAGTTTCTTAATACATCCAAACACAATCACACAACGGTATCCATAGACATCCGTACAAACATCGTGAATGTGTCTTCTCCAATCGACTGCCGGCAACTCAGAACTCACAGGAAATGCGACGTACACTGTCGCATACGTTACCATGTGAGGGAGAGCATCGTTCCAGACGTGCAGGCTGGATGCGGCAATTCACGGCCCTACCTGTTTAAAAATTACAATAAGGGTGACATTCATGGAGGTCATGGTGCGTAAACCCTAATCCAGCATTACGACTCACCCACAATAGGCTGTAGTGCGTTGCTCTTGTATTTTTATCACATTAAATCAAAGCAATAAATTCAAGATCACTGATATATTTATTGAAGCAAGCGAGGTCTTCAGTCTAATCAAATTGAACGAGTTGAAAATATTTTATGAAAAAATATTGACATCTATTAATTTAACATGCTAATAGAACAGAAACCATTTTAATTCAATAAAAACCTAAAAAAAAATATATATATTCAAATATATTCAATTTTGCATTGATTTATTATGCGTTTCAAAAAACAAATCACTTTTAAACTGATTTGATTGAGACAATAATGATGGCGATATAGTTCTTGTAGTTGTACTCTGTTTGACTCTGAAAAAGAGAATATATTTTATTTAATGTACAGTAATACATAGACTGCATAGTGAAAAAAAGTTGAAATCCTTATCAATTTCATTATCATATTGTCCCAAAAAGTACCTTTATTAAGAAGTAACACCACGCTACGGATCTAAGACAAACAAAACCAATATTTACACAGTTCACAATGTATTACAAACATTGTTTACGAAATAGAACGCATTTACTAACAAAAGCCACTGTTAAACCCAGAAATAAACACCACAGCTTTGAACTTATCTTAGATAAGCCATATATCATCAGCCTAGCCTAAGCCTAAGCCTAAGGCTCGTCTAATATTGACAGTTGTCAAATATCGTTTCCATCCTTCGCGTGCGACCTAATGAGTCAACGCAGTCCTGAGTCTTTCGTACTTCAACAATCTACTATTTACATAACATTGCGGGTCATTTCTATTGCCCTGGTAGGGCCAAGGGCTCTCTACGATCCCTTCTGGAGGTGGTCCATCACGCCTCGTTACAAAGAGACCGTCAGTCATTTTTAGTGAGTGCCTACTTACACAAGCCTTTACGTCCCGCGCGTCAATAATAAATTTAATTAAAACGTCATACATCAGTCCTAAAAGGGAGATGATCGTTAACTTTTTTATATTACAGAGTGGCTTTACCTTTCCATGTTAAAAGATACCAGATTTAACATAAGATTAACATTGAACATAAGATACAAAGATGCAATATGAAATAGGTGAATTGGGATCTAGTAAAACGTAATGCCGATATTCGGACGCAAAGAAGTGTTTCATGGTAATGATGCGCTACCCTCGTTTACTCCAACACAATAAGCTAAAGGGTCCTTACAAACCGCACGAAACTAACAGCTAAGTTGTAACTTTTAAAGCGGTACCACGTGAGCGACAACCCTATCATTCGCGCCTAATTTAGCCGCAATGAAGCATGTCGCTACTTCTTTATAAAATATTTTGAGACGAGAAGGCGCTTATAATGATCTCATTTACATTATTCCAAAACGTTATTATGTCAATGTATCAACCCCCTCAGGGCTCGACCCTTCCAAAGCAATTGAAACAATCTCTTGGCTCTTTGATGTTTATATTAGCTTTTTTGAGATTTATCTTAGCCTCCACAAAGAACGGGGGCATGGCTACCGATCTGCCGCATCAAAGGTGCTGCCCCCTAGATAGAGTGGCTCGCAGTAGCGCAAAATTTGGTAATACATACTCTCCTAGAAGACAATATCTTTATTAACGAAGTCGTACGTGTTGGTGGCCGTTCTTTTTCAAGAAGTAGTGCCACGTTGTATGTATGCATGAAGCGGAATTGCGCAGGCACGACCGGGGAGGTTCCTCACGCTTACACAATACCGACGTAGACAGCTGTGCTGTCGTGTTTCGTACGGTAAGTAGCCGATAGTGGGCTGTGGAGGAGGAAGGAAGGCAAGGCGTCGGTATAACCACTATGCGGTTGTCTAAGGCATCGGTAGTCATAATAATAGCTCCAACGGTTCGTCCCCCACTATATATTTATTTATACGATTTAAAAAGTATGATACCGGGCCCCATAACGGTAAGCTTTGTCAGTAGTTATGCATAACCGTTTCACCGCATAATCGCTGCCCCAGCGAAGGCGGAGATAATAAATACAAACCTATAAAAAAAAACCGTTTCACCTACACTCATAATATGTCACCATCCTCTCATTGAAATACAAACATTGGTAGGTGACTGAAGTTGCGTAACGCATTGTCAAGTCAATAAAAAGCGTAGCCTCCTTACAAAGGTATTTTATACTGCAAAGGGGGTTAAGAGCTCTTAACTTAAAAGAGTAAGACGATGATAAAGAATTAAATTAATATTATTTACCTGCTTATTTTCAGCAGTACAAGGAATACTACAAGGAACCTCCCCGAAGATGCTGCCACTTTACCGTAGGGGGGAAGTGGGGGAAAGCGGGTATTGCGTGCCTATATGATCCCCAAAGCTATGCCGGACAGGGCATCCCAATATATTAATAATCGTAATATTGTGCTCTATAGTCTCTGTTTAGCCGTAAGACGAAAATGTGTGTGAAATAGTAGAGATTAAATTAAGTAGTAAGTAGTAGTTAAGTAGTAGTTTTAGGCTGAGAGTATACACGCTACTTTTAGCGTCGGCGATCGACGATTTAGCGACAGCATCGTGCTGCATCACGATTTAGAGTCTCTGCGTTCAGTCGCGGTATCGGAATCGTGTGTTGTTGCGACTGTTCTGTTGTTGTTAGCGATGCTCGATCGACACTCGCCGCGTTCGATGTTTTTGTATGTGCGATGGGGAATATTTTCTAGTCGGCTAAATCGCCGATCGCCGATGCTAAAAGTAGCATTGTACGGTGGCTCTTATTCGTATCACAGACACGCTAGGAATGAAAATAGAAGTAAAGATGAATATTAATTCCATTGAGGGTTATAGGTTTGATAGGGATTAGATTGGATTTTAATATAGGTACATTGTTGACGTTAGGATGTCTGAACGGACGCCCACGTCGGGTCCCGCTGCCAGGGGTCAGCTATTGAAAGATATTAGAAAAGGCAAACCTTCCCTAAATCTCAAGTTATTAAAGCCTTACTTGGGAAATATTTTGACGGGAACGTTGAGCCAAGGAATAATATTAAATAAAATGGACTGACGGCCTGTTGATCATTTTTTGTTATCATAGTCATTCTTTAGCCCATAGACATCCGCATAGAAGCTATACAGATGCGTTGCCCTCCATTCTCTTTCTCCCTCCACGGGCCAACGGCTACTTACACACCGCACGAAACGCGACAGCACAGCTGTCACTGTACGCCGGTCTCGCGTAAGCGAGCGGTACCTCTCCGGTCGTGTCAGCCCAATTCTGCAATGTGCATGCATGCAGCGTGGCACCACCTCTTACTAATAATAATAATAATTCGTAATAGTTTTTTTTATAATATAGGGGGGCAAAGAAGCATTCGAAACCATATTCATGACTACCGACGCCCATAGATATCCGCATAAAGATTATACGTATGCGTTGCCTATGTTCTTCCTCTACGGTCTATGGATACACACGAAGCGCTGCAGCAAAGCTGTCACTCAGCGCAGATGTCCTCAAAGCAAGAGGTACCTCTCCGGTCGTGCCGGCCCAATCCCGCCACACACCAGCGTACCTATCTGACTCTGACTCGCATATATCACAGTGAATCAAATTTGATGGCTAATAAGAAGTAACCAAGTTTCAGATGGATAACAGGACTTATATCATCATTATTAAATCTTTTTCTCCTTTCCGCATGGTTTAGATCTATGTCTATACATTGGTAATGTCGCCTCGTAGGGTTTGGCATACACCAAGTAAATATTGTGACAAATATATCTAGGTTATACAAACTAAGGTACCAGAGCCATGTCTACCAATGCTTATATTATTCAAACAAAACCACAAGGAAATTTTTTTTTATGGTATAGGGGGGCAAATGAGCAGTTAGTGCTATTTTCATGACTACCGACGCCCATAGACATCCGCATAGATACAAACATATGCGTTGCCCTCCTTCCTCCTCCCACCTTCATGGGCCATCGGCAACTCACTCTCCGCACAAAACGCGATTGTGTGTGAGTTGGTCGTCAGTCTCTTGTAAGCGAGAGGTACATCCGCGGTCGTGACAACCCAGTTTAGCAACATGCATGCATGCAGAGTACTCCACCTACACCTCTTACTAATAAGCTAATCTAACTCTACATCAAAGTAAATTCTGACACATTTTTCTCACTTTAATTCGCTACTCATGTTTACAATAGGCTGTAATTATGTATCGCTTTGAACTATTAGTTTATTTACAAATTGTTTTAAAGTCTTTCAGCATGATAATAAGTTAATTTATTGCGAATAATATAATTTGGAAGCCTTTAGAAAATTTATAATCAAATTCTCTCTTCACCTTTCTTGTCAATTATTTTACAAAATTATTATGAATTTATTAAATAGAATATTATATTGCTTCTATATAATAACTAGCAGCGCTCCGGGGTTTCGCCTGCGTAACCTTCAATCCCGTTGAAATATCGAGATGAAAAATAGATGTTGGCTGATTCTAAAACCTACCCGATATGTACACAGAACTTCATGAGAATCGGTCTAGCCGTTTCGGAGGAGTATGTAACTAACTTTGTGACATGAGATAATAGCTGCCCGACAGACGTTGTCTTGTTATTTTTAGAAAATATGTTGTCATGATAACGTGCAACAATGTGGCCGATTTGTCAACCCGTTACTATACCCTACGTTATTTTATATTGATACCGACTGCAGCGCCATCTGCCGGGCTGTTTTGTGAATCTAAATCATTTTCAAATCCAGTTCAACACACAAAAATTTTTGTCAATATCGGTCAAGTCGTTTAGGAGGAGTTAGGAGTTCAGTGACAGTAAAAATATAAAAGATTTTTAAATTATAGTTACATCACTAAAAATAATCACAAAGTTCGTTTCAACTTATACTTCAACGTCAACTTATTTAAGTTGTATGACTGTTCTTTTCACCGATTGGTACGAAACCCCCGGTGTGCGAGACTGACATTCACTTAGTCAGTTTTTTATATTAAGTTATTGATTATCTTCTAGTGAAATGAGCATGTCCATATAATATCTGACACGAAATCTGACGACTGTTTCGTGAGATTTCTTTTATAACAATTTTGGTAGCGACAATTATAATAATAATATATTGTCTGTTATGACAACCAGGTTGGCGCAGTGGTACAGGGCTCGGATAAGCGGAGCATTTGAGTAAGGGGTCGCGGGTTCTAATTCCGCCCAGCATGAATGTTGATGGATGATGATCTATGTATTGTGTATTTATTTAATAAAAATTAAATATATAAAATTTCTTAAATTTATAAAACATAATATTAAATATATTTCCGTTGCCTAGTAACTGTAATACAAGTCCTTACGGTACTTAGCACGGGGCTAGACTAACGTATATTTTCACATATATTATTATTTATTATGTGTAATCTTAAGTGGATAATATTGAGAGTGGGTAAAAAATGAAACAATCTATCATTAGGGATATAGATGGATACACAATAGTGTTAGAGATAGTGACACGTTGACAAATAGTGGCTGTCAGCACGTCAGCAGCGGTTAGCTTACGAGACACCTTAAAAAAGGTTCAACGACCCTGCGTCTATAAATAGTTTCACGGGATAAAATATGATAATATTGTATTCCTTTTGTAAAATAATACGTCCTTTAGGCTCCGGCACAAAAGATATGTGAGTGGTGACGATTACCACTTATGTGTCCTTAGGTGACTTTATCCATATTACTTTCGAACAATATCAATTTTCAAGAAAATATCTAGAAAAAGTTTTTAAATTATTCCTTAAAACTTGCAATAAGAAGTCTATATGTGTGAGTGTAACCTCCTAACACAGGTATATCTCATACTTAAAAGAAGGTTTCGACCTTTTATCTAGATTATCGTAAAATCAGGCAATAAATGATTTTTTATTTTTTTTAACATTCTAACGAGATAATTTTGATATGTACAACTATCATCATGTAATGCCTAGTAGTATTATTGCAGCAGTTGTGTTTCAGGTAGCCAGTACATGAACATAATAAAAATATTTTTGACAAATTGACGAAATTTTATAATTTAAGATTTTTTTAAAGACTTGATATCTAATATATAAAATTCTCGTGTCACAGTTTTCGTTGCCATACTCCTCCGAAACGGCTTGACCGATTCTCATGAAATTTTGTGAGCATATTGAGTAGGTCTGAGAATCGACCAACATCTATTTTTCATCCCGATATTCCCACGGGATCGAAAGTTACGCGGGTGAAACCGCGGGGCGCAGCTAGTTATATATAGAAATATTTTTGACGCGATCACCACTAATCCGTCGAATTGCTAATAATTCCTTGGTTATAAAAAATCAGAAATCAACGAAATATTTTTTACTTTTCAGTTTTGTTCGCTATGAATAAAATTTATAAAAAAAGACCAATAAAATCGCTGCTAATATCACTTAAAATCGTAACTTCATTAATAAACTTTTACGCTTGGATTTATGTGTGCGATTATACTATGCTCAGAAGGTGCCGAATACCGGGTGTCATTAATAATCATTATTCTAACAGCACATTCAATAATTTTTATCTGGAATATATTATAGTTATGAGTACTGGATTCATAAACTTATTCCTAAATAATAACTTGTCCACATCCCTTAAAATACCATACAAAATAATTAAAATAATTTTCACAATCTGACATATGTAAGTTACGTCTGAAAGCTTTTAATAACGTTCGAATTTCGAAGTCAATGAAGCTCGTAAAAGTTAGCGCTGAGCTTTATGTCTTCCACGCAATTGAGTGTTGCAGTAAATTTACTGCCTTTACTGCCCTCATCACTGCCTGCATTAAACCCGACCCTATGTCTATGGTTGGCTGCCTGCCTGGTTTATAGTAGCAGATGGTAGCTGCCCGCGCGGAACGTAGATAAACTATTAACAGCTGTTCACAGGCTTTAATAACTTTTTGAAGTAAAACTTCTATATGCGCGCCTGACATGGGAAGTAAGCTAGCGAGAGTGTTACAAAAATGTGTGCTCGGGAAAGGCCAATGGAAGTTGTCATTCAAACGCAAAAAAATCGATTTAAATGAAACCTTTTTGTTTTCAAAAAATAAATATCATATGACATGTTATGTCATTGTAACTACGGCAATGAATTTGTGAAAATCAATAATTAAGTTTAAGTTCAGTTGTGTGGTCTAAAGCACGCACTTTTTTATAGTATGAGGGAGTTTGTTTCGCCGGTACTTCTCAGAACAGGGTAAGGATTGAACTTGAAAGGTGGTAGATTTAATTGTTGACGTTAAAAAAGTAATTCCTGTAATTCTATTTTGGATAAAAAGTTTTTCATTTTTCATTTTCAGTATAGGAACGTTTGGAGCCATTTATACCGACGCCCATAGACATCAGCATATAGAGGTTATACATCTGCATCTGCGTTGCCCACTCCTCCATGGGCCATCAGATACTTACCTACACATCTCACGAAATGCTATAGCATAGATGTCACGCTGGTATTATACCGATACCTCCCTGGCCGTGCCGGTCCTATTCCGATGCAATGCAGCATGGCACTACCTCCTACTAAACGTATGATAACGTTTTTGTTGTTTTTTGTATCTATTACTATATGTACGCTTATTTATTGTTAGAAGTGTTTGTTTTTTCTTGCGCCGTTATTGTTAATATTTCTTATGGTTTCCTTTGATACCATACCCATTTCGTCAAGTACAATCACACATAAACAAACAGCAAAAGAAACGTTCACACACAATATGATATAACATTTCACATAACACATCAAAAGGAGTATGTGTATATACGGCCTCTAAACATTTGATGGCGTCTTTTTATATTTTCCTTCGTTACTATAAATAAAGACAATAATAATGATTTCTTAAGTTTACTCGAATGCTCATTACAATAAAACAACTTTTACGACTTTTTTTGCGATTTATTTAATTATTTTTTTATGGTATATATGCAAACGAGCAGTCGGCGCCATTTTCATGACTACCGACGCCCATAGAGATCCGTATAGAAACTACACAGATGCGCTGCCCTCCTTTCTCATTCCACCTCTATAGGCCATCAGCTACTTACACACTGCACGAAACGCGACAACTCAGCTCTCACTTCACGCCGGTCTCGTGTAAGCGAGAGGTACCTCCCCGGTCGTGCCGGTCCAATTCGACTGCATGCAAGCACAGTGTGGCACTACCTCTTCCTAAAATTTCTTTAAGGACCCAGTACAAACAGGTTTATTTCATTATTTTACAAGCCCGACGTTTCATAAACTTTACAGCAACCGTGGTGACGTAACGCCGGGCTTGTAAAATAAATAAACCGCTATAATAGTCCGGTCAATTTAGACGTAAAAAAGTGATAAAATAACAAAAATCATGTATAATATGACTCTTAGAATCGCGATATCTTAGGAATGGTAACTGTTAGGAAAAAATCATTGAACCATTTTTGTAGATAATTTTAAGATCTACAACTTTGGTTTGAAGTTTTTTTTGATTAAACTTACCGTTTTCAAGCTAAATCTAAAATACCTCAAATTTTGACCTTTGATCTCGAATAACTTTTTAAACACACATAGAATCGATGGGGACTTTTAAAACTTGATTTGTAATGGCAAACTATAGGTCTCCACCAAAATTTGGCTTTCCGGGAATTTTTATTATTTTAAATGTTTTTTAATTGACCGGACTATAAATACCGTAAAAGTTGTTTTATCGTAAAGCCCGTAATGGTAACGTCTACGAATAACTTTACATAACATGCGTGTTCTCGCGGTTTGACCTGAAACATGATCGAGTGGGCCCTAAGGGCTGGGCTTGCGACCGCGTTGTGTATTTGGAACGTCTCGAAAACGGCTTGTAAGCCAAATTTCCGGCCACCACAAGTGTTATGTTACTACGTACACCGCAAGAGAGATTTGCCATCAAAATAATTAGGGCAACCTCATCATACTACTTGGTCGTCTATGGTATTTGAAAGATCTAGAATCTAGAAGTTTAACAGAACTGAAATATTTATGAGCTTCATTGTTTAATTTGACATAAAGCTCTCCGGTAACGGGTGTGACATTGCCAACTATCTGACTCCGATTTGTTATTAGAAATTGTAAACTATCAATAGCATTTTTTGGTCCCACTCGGGATTCGAACCCGGGATGTCCCTATGATGTTGGACCTGCTTACCACTACGCCGCAAGTCAGTCAAAATACAGGTATATATAAGCACCTTATATCAATCACCTCTTCTTTTCAGTCGAGGTTGATGTGGATTATACGCATTTAAGATTATACTAAACTTCAAAAGCAGTCATTAATGGGAGGATGATAATTAAGGTCACGCTATTTAATGTCGTTGAGGTCAAGCGGGTTCACCAGCGACCCGTTTGGGGTCGGGGCAAAAAGAGCCTCATCAATTTTATCCCGCACTTAAATCCCATCCTAGGGTCAAAATATGCTAGGACTCAAAAACATCAACCCATTGTTATTGCGATAATTTACTTCCTGGGCCTTATGTGCGATTTAACACATAATGCTGGTTTATTGGTAAACTGGGAAACTTGTTTCATTGCTTTCGAAGTGATGGCTTATAGTATAACGATGTCCTTTATTCAAACGAGGCTCATGAAGGTGGGAGGAGAAAGGAGGGCAGCGCATATGCGGATGTCTATGGGCGTAGGTAGTCATGAAAATGTCACCGACTGCTTGCATGAATGTTATGCAGATGTGTAACTCTCTTCCTGCTTCTCTCCAGCCCACCGATACTAGCAAACTGCACTATGCGCGACAGAATAGCTCGAACTTTACAGTGGTATCATGTGAGCGAGAGATTCCTTTTTTTATGGTATAGGAGGCAAACGAGCAGTTGTAGCCATTTTCATGACTACCGACGCCCATGGACATCTGCATAGACTATACGGATGCGCTGCCCCCTTTCTCCTCCCACCTCTATAGGCCACCGGCTACTTACTCACCACACGAAACGCGACAGCATAGTGAGAGGTACCTCCGCGGTCGTGCCGGCCCAATTCGGCTGCATGCAAGCATGTAGGCACTGCCTCTTCCTATTAGTGCCGCCCACATGTAGCACAACCTCTTACTATTTCGCTTAACCTTATTGGGCTTAAGTAAGTATCAACCCAAATGAGGTGTAGAGAAGGGCGGTAAGGTTCTCGAGTAGCGGCTTCGCACTGGAAGACGGAGTGTTGGACGGCCTCCAACCCAGTAGACCGACTACTTGGTTGGGTGGCGGGGAGCTGCTCGATGTAAGTGGCTCGTGCCCGTGACCTTTGGTGGTTCCTGCTGATGATGATGGTGATGATGAAGAGTAAGGACTTTGCGTATTTTGTGGACTGGACTCGGTGGTTAACAACTTATCTGATGATCGATTACATGGCTATTATCTGATATCATTAAGTATATCAAGAGTAATACACAATATACAATAAAGGCCGTTTACACTAATCTAGGAGACGAGAGGCGATGTAATTAACCCTCGTTCGCAGCGGAATATCTTGGCCGCTCATAAAACTGAGCCTGACCTTAATTGGACCCTCAACCTGAATGAAGTCTGGAATAGATCACAAGGAAACAGTGCCGATACGAACAAATAAATAAACGTATAATTAAACGAGTCTGTTGCTCGACACAGGGACAATGTTTTTGTGAGTGATTTAATTTCATATTCAAATTTGTCCGCAAAATCAAGAGCACGAACCACAAAAAAAAAGACAAAAATGCAATTTTTCAGCAATAACACTGTAATAAATATCATTCAGAACGTTTGACAAACGAGACACCTATTAAGCAACGCAAACAAAATAGATAAAAAAATCATTTTAGCATCTTGCAACCTAATGCCATCAAAAACATAACTTGTATAAGAAACTTAAGTTACTACTTAAGTAGGTTCTTATACAAGTTCTGTTACTCATTTTTTCTACCATAAATAGTTCTGAGATCCATGTTAAATCAAGTTGGTTAATTACCTTAAATATAGTATGTAGTTAAATATTAGTACTTATGAGACCTTCTATCATAAGTTATTACTTTAATTTGTTATCTTAACAAAATTCTTTACCGTTTAAAATAAATAGGTTGACTGGGTAAACGCACTGAACAATCTAGTATAATATAATATTACTTGTGATGTTTTGATGCGTGTGTGATGTACTAGAAAGTTTCTAGTATTATACAACATAAAGTCCAGTATGTAAAACACGAAAATCCAGGAATTCACTTATAAGAATGTATGTATAATACAATATGGAAGCAGCTGCCCCCCTCGGTATTCCCGGACCGATACGACCTTGGGATCTTCAAGAAAAGAGCTTATTCTTTCCTCAAAGGTCGGCAACGCATCAGTTAGACCTCTGGTGTTACGGATGTCTGTGGGCGTTGGTGTTCACTTTACATCAGGTGACCCAACTGCTCGTTTGCCTCCTCTGCAATAAAAAAAGAAAAAAAAAAGAAAAGGTTTTATATGCAGTTAATTAATTAATACTATTTTATTGTTTCAGATTCCTGGCAATCTGGTGGCCGCTGAAGTGCCAGATAACGAAGAGACGCGCCAGGATGATGATCGTCTTCATCTGGATCTTCGCCATCGTGGTCACTACCCCTTGGGTGTTCTTTTTCGACCTCGTGGTCGTTTACGACGACAGCCCACACATTCGCCTCTGCGTCGATCTTTGGCCCAACCCTATCAGCGAAGTTCTCTATTTCGTCATCGGAAACCTCATTTTCTGTTACATTCTACCGATGATCATGATCACGTTGTGCTACATCCTTATTTGGATCAAAGTATCCCGGAGGTCCATTCCAACTGACACCCAAGACGCACAAATGGAGCGGATGCAGCAGAAATCTAAAGTGAAAGTTGTAAAAATGTTGGTAGTTGTAGTAATTCTTTTCGTCCTATCCTGGTTCCCCCTTTACCTAATATTTGCAAGAATAAAAATTGGGGGACCAATACAAAAATGGGAAGAGGAAATGTTGCCAGTGGTAACACCGCTCGCTCAATGGCTGGGGGCGTCGAACTCCTGCATCAACCCAGTTCTGTATGCGTTCTTCAATAAGAAGTATCGCAAGGGCTTTGTAGCCATCATCAGAAGCAGGAAGTGCTGCGGACGCCTCCGCTACTACGAGACTATCGCTCTCCAGTCCTCAAGCACGTCAACACGAAAATCCTGGCACTACAACAACAACCATGCCTCTATCACCCGGCGTTCCCCGCCCGTGGATAAAAATGCCGTGTCCTTCATCTTTAACAACACGGGAGTCTAGGACACTTCTCAAATTCTTGGGTACAAGTTTTAGACTTATGGTCTCGTTGTCCAATTTGGTTGCGAACCAAATTGACCCTGCATATCGACGATTTCGAAGTTTATGTTCTTCGGTTTGGTATTGTGTCGTTCAAGTTGGACTTGTACTTAGATGTTGGGTGTTGTAAGCGTAATCGTAACTTTTTATACCATTAATGTTTTTTTACATGTACCAATATAACGAATGGAAGCAAACGCACACGGAGCACAAACTTTTGTACTGTGTTTGTGTTTACTCGTAGTAACACGGCACGATGTTTTGTCTACACCTTGTTTGGTCATGTCACTGATAGTAGTACAGTCAGCAATATAATAAGATAAACGCAAATATCTACTAAATTCACACGTAATTAAATCTTTATTTACTACTTTACTTTCTTTATTTACTACTTTTGTTGTACTCTAATTATCATACATACAAAAAATATATATTTTAAACTGATGTCACCCTGATTTGAAAAAAATATTGTTACAGCTATTTTACTTGGTATTGTTTAAAATATGTTGTTTAATGGTTTACCAAGAACCATCTTAAAAAAAATTTGAATGAAAAAAAATGAATTCTCATCTACCTATTGTTTTGTACTTGTTTTTCAAGTACAATTTAAATTTTAATAAGGTTCTATTAAAAATAATTTAATCCAATAAAGATTATTCTTTAGTTCTTTTTCTACTATCTTAATATTAAAAGGTAATATTACATTTATGTTTCCTTACTTTTTTACAAGTAAATTTTTTGTATTTGTTATAACTCTCTGTTTGATATTATATTTTTAAAGTGATTTATATAGCGTAAACATATGTCATACACAATGAAATAATCAATTAGAGTCGTGTGCTTTGGGTTTTATTAACCTACAATTCCTTTACATTGTTATTTAAATAATTGACACCCCGTTGTTTTTGCTGACTGTACATCTATTAAGTAATTAATAGAATTTCAAAGGTAATTAAGGATATTTGTAGACATTTAATTAATATACTCGGTATTATATTCCAATTTTATACAGTATGAATTCATAAAATATAATATTTTTAGTTTTGTTTATGTCTAACGATATATTTATAAATACTCGTATACTTTATCAGTACTTTTAATCAGTCTCACGAATGTTGTTGTAAAGCATGAACACACTGCAGTACAAAATTAATTGGTATTAAGGCTTTGTAGCGTTTAATAATTTTAATGTAATATGATTAAATACAGAACGCAATATTCTCTCTCAAAACATATCATATGTACTGTTTTTCCAGTTTGTATTTGTAAGTCCGCTATCAAATAGCATTTCAATCCTAGGGGAAGGTTAACTACGCTATCTTATTTGTATTTATAATTTAGTTATCTAAAATACTACCTTGTTCCTTTTGTAAAATAAGAATAAATATAACTTTAATCTACATATTTATAATATTGCTTTGAATTAGTCTTTATATGAGTTAGGGTCACTCAGGATTTTATTTCCTTTATAAATGAAGAGTTTAGGATACCATGAATTTTCAGACAGATTTATTTATAAATGTACTCTCAATAACATTAATTTCTATCTATCTGTATTGAACCACAGCTATATCAATGACCTATTACTTTAATATGCAGTAAATTTTAATAAAAACATACTTTCAGCAAAGTTAAGATTTTTAAAGCAGTAAATTATTAAAACATCATTGAATTAAAATGCAAGGGATACACACCTTCATCTTTATCTTATTTTAGATAAGCTACTTTCACCACATGTTATACCTATGTACTCTATTAGTTATTAGTCAATCGTATTATAAATAACACTTGAATGTAATATATAATACAAGACATCAGAAGCATTTAGAAATATTTGAAACTGAATCGAGTATACTATAGTAGTACATATTCTTTTCATATGTTTTTTATCGATTGTAGATAATTAATCGATTAATCGTCTCGAGCCCCTACGAATGTTAAGTGACAGATTAGCATAAATTATTGTATCCAATTCATCCTGTTCACTGAGTGTGGATATAATATTCTATTGCATAAGATATACAATATTTTTTTCTGTCGCTGTGGTATATGAACGTGAACCGGCCGGCACGACCGGGGAGGTGACTCTCGGTTATACGATACCAGTGTAAAGTGATGGCTGTGCTGTGGAGTAATTAATATGCGTTCTGTAAGTAGCCTGTATCCCATGGAAGTAGGAGGAGGAAGGAGGACGACACATCTATCTATATAAATTCTATACGGATCTCTATGGGCGTCGATGGTCATGAGAATGTCTCCGACTGCTCGTTTGCCTCTTTATAATATTAATAAAAACACTTCTCTTATTTTACATTTCCTTTATATTTTTGAGGGGATAGCAATATCCAACAGGAATTAAAAAAACTGAGTCCGTGAGTTTGGAACCTTGGATCTTATTACTGCCGCTATGTTTCTACTTGAAAAAGGAGAAAGCTCTATCTAAACGACTGTATGATTTGTTCTGTATGTATGTTACGCAAATACGTCATTAATTGTAAACAGTATATAAAAAAAAATTAAAAAAAGTTAAAGTCACTTCAATTCCAACACCATACTAAAAAAATAAAAATAAACTAAATTAAACATTTTATCTACAATTTCATTTGAATTTGATAATTATATTTTATACATAACCATGGGATATTGTGAACAGGTACAACGATTAGTGATGTAGGTATCTATAAATCGACTTGAGACGAATAATAAACAATTAATCGATATTTATTTTTAGTTTTCATTAGTTAATTTTTCATATAAAATTTTTCTTTCTCTATCAACAGTGTTACTAATAAATTTCTCTATAAAAACTCGTCGTTTACTCGTGATAAGTAATTAGTGAGTATAGTTTGTTAGAATGTTTAATATTATAAAAGGATTAGTGAAGATCACAAACGATACAATTAAAATTGTAAGAGATATATACAAATGTTATTAAATAGACAATACTCTTCGCTAGTCCTTAATGTTCGCCTGGATCAGGCAGCCGCTTACGATGCACAAACGTTGAAGTAATTTAAATATTAGCATAGATAATGTATGTCTTAACACAATATTCGTAAACTTAAGGACGGTACGTCTGTTTAAAAATATTTTTTCATAAGAAACATAGTTTTATCATAATATATAATCGAACATCTATACAATAATACTAGCGCTATTTAAGTAAGATTAGATTTAATAGACAAAACTTTGAAAGAAAATAAATATTAGAGTGTATTTTTCTACTAGGAATGTCATGAGCATGCATAAATAAGCGTTGCATTATGTTTCTTTGTTTAGGCTCCATGTTCACTAAAGTGTTGTATTGCATTATTACGTAAAATCTAGTTCGCAAATATAGCTTCTTTACACATAATATTAATAAATTCTATTTAGCAGATGCCATGAGCGTTGAGCAACGCCTTCATCTCTGACAGTGCTGACAGTAACACTAAAAGAGTTTTCAATAATAAATGCTAATAGTTAATACTTGTAGTAATAACATATATGCAGCGTCGAATTAAGCTCTGGCAGGGCCTAGGAGTTGAGGAGGGACCCTCGGGACCCGGAGGGGTTTTATGGGCACATAAACGATCTTAAGGCCCTTAATACTGACGTGGCAAGAAGCTGCAGGCCCCAGGCCACCGCTATGAAAGGTGATCAATGGTTCCTTCATTGCTTTATAATATTTAAAATATCAACATCAGCTCACTTATCTGCTGAAAATAACATGCGATTTTTTTATATGTTTCGTTAGGTGTGCTATATCAAAGTCAAAGCTTGCAAGACTGAAATATTAAAGCATATAAAGTCCTTGAAAAGGAGAAATTCTGTGTGATAAATCATGAATTTTCAGCTATTTTTAGAATACATTAGCTAATAACATGTTTGGATGTGTTAAATAAGCTTCGAAATATAATAATTTGAGTATCGCGATTTCTATTTTGTGTATATAATAAGCAACTTAGATGTAGCAATTACTTATAATAATTAATTATTACATTGTGTTAAATTCATTTGGATTGGAATGGAAAGGCAAATGACGGATTGTAAATTATCTCTGTTTATAGTTTTATACATAGTATTTATATAAAAGAAAATGTTGTTTTGTATCAAATTATAAGAGTATATTTATATACAGAAACATTCTTAACAAGTTTTCGCAATCACATTTGTATATAGCTTTAGGATGAGTAACAAAATGTCGTTTTATTTTTAGTGCATTTCTGTACTATACGCTATATTATTTTGCTGTGTTTGGTGTTAGTGCGTAAGTAACATTGGAAACAATTGTAAACGAATATTTACCGTTAATGTGAGACCTGACTTTAGAATCGATAATAATAAGAATATGCATATTACCTATAATAACTTAGCAACTATGTTAATATAAAAAAAATATTTGTTTTGTAATATTTGTAAGAGTAGGTCTTGTGATTTGGTATTTAAAGTAACAATTTTCTCCCACACTATAGATAAATGTACAGTTTTATAGGATAATGTTTAATCACAAAAAAAAAAACAAAATTATGCCGTTATTAAAACGTTTTTGTAAGTAAATAAGGGAAATATTATTAGTGGTTGAGATAATGCGATATTGAGTTTAGACAGTTGAGGATAATTCAATATTAAGTCAGGAATTGGCCATTTTGTGTCCGTGCCACAGAATTTAATACAGACACCACATTATTCCGTGAATTATTAGATTTTCTCATTAAGAGTTTGGAGTCTTAACTCAAGTTCTTTTTATATCGTTTAACATTTTGTGTAAAATAACATTAATTATTTATTTTATTTTATCTTACGTTTTTCATTTTATCTTTCAGAATCTAAAAATATTTTTTTTACACAAAATGTTATTTATGTCGAGTATAAATTCATATACATTTTAAAGTCTAATAAAATTACACTTTTAATATCGCAATATCGAAAACCTTAAAAAATGTTTAAAGTGATGTTTGGTAAAATATGTACAATATACTCGTAGTAGCTTGTATAATGCTTGTAGATTGGAGATGTACACAACATACATAACATAGATTTACTAGACAGATTCTTTTTATTACTTATTTAAGTACGTGCCTGATATTATGTAGACGTTGATAACATCTTATCAGAATATTAGGAGTTGAATGAAAGTAGAAAGCTTTTTCAATTTCCATGGTTGACATATAGTGAGATTTTTTTATTAACGCTCAATAACGGATCCTAGCTGTTTTTATGTGTTCACAATAATGTCTGCTGTATAATTTTGGTGGTGGTGCTTGTATAATTTGTAAAAATGTTGTAATATTCTTTTTACGTGTCAGATACTGTCACATATTCCTTTATTCAATAGTTATGTGTAATATTAAAGGGAATGTACAATGAACGAAAGCAATTTTGACATATTTTTAACAATGTCTTCACATATCACTCGAATAGCGCCCTCTATCCTTCTTTGTACGAAACACATTGTTTTATAAAAAAAATAAAAATAGCTCAAAAAAAGTGTTTTTTTAAACAAAGAAATAATTACTTTAAAAGTGCTATTAAAAAAATAATTTTATTCTTTTACATATATATTTTTCCACAGCTGTTTCTTTTGTGTAGAGTTTTACGTATTAATTGTTAAGCTTTACACGAATGACACTAATAAAATCAAAATTACTTTTAACGAAATACATAGTGTATCAAAGGAATCACAAAATTAATAATATGCAACATGATTAATACGTTAAAAGTAATTTAATCGTGTACAACAATCGTGTAAACATAGTGTTTTTATATGATATCAATACTTCGCAATGAATAAAAATAACTATTACATAGTAATGTAGGAATGCAGATAGAATGTATTTTTTCAATCACAGTGTTTGACTATGAATAGTGACAACTTTCTAAATATGTATTTTTTAACTTTTCTACATTGTTACATAATAAAGTTACTGTGTAAATTAAAAATTCTAACTTAACATTGTGAAGCTGCTTAAAAGCTGCAAATCAATATAATGGAATATAGAAAATAATATGGAAATCCATAGCAATATGCTAATCATCTTGTAACTATAAGACCACTTGAACTGATTCAAGAGGCCTGTTATCCCAAGACCATTCACTGTAGGGTAATCAAACAGTGAAGAACAGAGAAATTACAATAACCATGTCTCAAATTTACGCAAATATTACTCATGCTTACAACAACCATAGTCATGGGTGGACTGACCCGTGACCATTGGTGCTGTATAGCTTCTGAAACGGGCTTTTAAAAAAAAATAAAAAAAAAGAATCCGTTAGTTACTTTTTAAAGAAATTACAATTTAAAAAAAATAATTAGATGACCTCCGTTGAAGTGGTTTTATAGAAATGAACGTTAATATTTTAGATTATTATTAAAGTAATTTCTTGGTATCGCTTTAAAAATACAGTAACATATGTATTGATTAAAATACGTTATGTATTGACAATTTAACTCCAAATGAAGCTAATACATAATGTGTTTCAATCGTAGATACGTAAATTAAGATACGGACTCGTAAATATTCGAATTGATCAAATATAACGGTAAACGCATGTAATGTTAGATGGGTACTCACCAACTTACCGATGACGATTTATAATTATAGTTCGTTTGTAATTCAACATGTTATGTTAGATTATAAATTTGATTATAAAATATAATCGGTTGTAATTGTAATATCAGTTTATGAAATTCAATTATTTAAAAAATAGAATAAATAAAATTTTGTGAAAAATTTTCATTGTACCAAAAGTGTTAAAAAGATTTTCATTTCTGTTTCTATTTGACAATAATAGAAGAACATTAGACAAGAGGGTAACGCTAACAATATTTATATAAAGTTTGAACACTTTGTGTGAAGTAACAATAAGGGTCTCTACATACAGAGACCGCTTCTATATAAATTGACACACTGCAATGAACTGTATTTGAATAAATGGATGTAAAAAATATGTTCGTGTTTTATTTCTCTACATAATATGCTAGCAATTATAGGGTTGACACCATTTTTTTGTAGTGGAAGCCCCCACGGGTACCATCTCTACAAGGGCTATAATAGAGATGGTTATGTCGGACATGAAATGAATAAAATCACACGGTGCTCCGTCGTAGAAGTCTGCCCTAAGACAGGATGATCCCAAAATACCCCAGCTGAGGGTTGACACCCTAGATGTGTGCTATTGATTAATTATCTAGGCCCGCTATAGACAGATAATACTGACACTACGAGGGGATAAAAACGATGCATAGACCGAAGGAGGCAAAGCATATACATAAAGTTAAGCCCGGACAATCAGACAAAGAGAAACATTGAAAAGTGTTCTAATACTATTTTAACATCGCCCCCAATTAGTTTTTTGTAAAAATAATAATGTAACATACACACGGATTTTACTGTTTTATTATATGAACACGAAATGACAAACTATTTTTCAGAGTTGCGGCTCGAAATCGATATTGCTTAAAGCAGTATATTTATCTAGACATGAATGGGTGAGCACTATTTTTGTTGTAGTATGTGGGCAAACGAGGACTAGGATTTCATGATTACCGATGTTCTTAGTAATCCACAAAGAGGTTACACAGATGTATTGCCCTCCCTCCCCCTCCCCCTTCCATGGGCTACCTAAAACACAACACGAAACACGACAGCACCGCTGTCACTTTACACTGGCAGGTATCGCGTAAGCGAGAGGTACCTCCCCGGTCTTGCCGGCCGATTCGTATGCAATGCAGCTTAGCACTACCTCTAACATTTCAAAACAAATTAATTATAAAAGTAGCCCATGTCCTTATCTACGTCTAATTTGTAGGAATACAAACTAGCTGTGCCCCGCGGTTTCAACCGTGAAATCCATATAAACTTCAACACCCTATTTCACCCCCTTAAGGGTTGAATTTCTAAAAACCCTTTCACCCGCGTTTAATTTCTCCAAAAATCCATATAAACTTCATTCTTCTTCATTTCACCCCCTTAGGGGTTGAATTTCTAAAAATCCTTTCTTAGCGGATGCCTACGTCGTAATTTCTACCTGGATGATAAATTTCAGCTTGATCCGTCCAGTGGTTTGGGCTGTGCGTTGATAGATGGCTATGTCACGTTTGAGTTTTCTATATATAGATTTTCATGATGACCGGTTGAGTAGTTTTGTCGTCAAAGCGTAACAAACAATAATCACATTAAATTATTAGTAGAGATTATATTCATAATTTCATGAGTAGTTTGGCATACAAATTTATTTTTTATTTCAAAATGAAGATATCCTTCATTTCGAAATAAAAAATAACTTTGTATTTGTATCCGAAACTGATCGTTTGGTATATAAACTAATCCTTCATTTTTGTAATTCATCGTCATTGATTCGTTTCCTGTTGGGTAGCCAACGTGAAATTTAATTTAGCAAGCAGCTGAGGACCAACTGAATACAGGGTCCCCACTATTTCATGGGCTCTAGTGAATTTCAGAATATGACAACACAAAATATTGTAGTTACATATTATTGAATATCAAATTGAATTTTATTCAAAGCGCCCCAGGGCTCGGCTCATTCCCAGAACGCCGCATTTCAAATACAATTTTTAGAATAACTTTTCTCATTCGTCATTATCTAGAAATGTTGATAGATTTGCATACCCTCGAAATGTGTTTTGGAAGAGCCCTTTCTGCATTGCAGACACCTCCGCAAAGTACGTCTCGTATTATTTTCTAAGATATGTGTGCGTTGTCGTACTTTGCACGTTTTTAATTTAAAAAAACCTCTCTTATATATAGCTATTATATATTGTATAAATGCTTTATGAAAATCTCTTCGAATTCCGATGAGATTGAGTGATAGTTTATTAGCCGATGTGGGTTGTATATACATTATACAGTACAAGGTTGTAGGTTAACATTTGTTACGTAAGGTTTCATTAGCTTGGGCCCTGTTGCTTTTAGATCCGGGGCCCTCCAACTATGCGGCTGAAGGCACCCGCAGGGGTTTAGTCGGTAGGTGCGCACGCTACAGCGCGGCGCCGAGCCCGACACAGGCCCGGGAGTCACCCAGGCTCCCCAGTATCGTGCGTAAAGGCATTCCCCTGCGTCACCAAAAAAAAAAAAAAGGTTTCATTAGCTTGATTGTTTGGCCTCACTACTGCGAGGACAAACAAACATGCTACACATCTTCAGCTGCAGTCGTGACGTCCCGAGGTGTGTTACTCGAACTTGAATCGAGAGTGTTAATGGGACTCGATAGGTATATTCTAATGACAGCCTTTTTTTATGACGCCCATGGACATCCGCATAGAGGCCATAAAGATGCGCTGTCCTCCTTTCTCCTCCCACCTACATAGGCCACGGGCTACTTACACACTGCAGGAAACGCGACAGCACAGCTGTCACTTTACGCCGGTCTCGTGTAAGTAGTACCTCACCGGTCGTGCTGACCCAATTCGGCTGCATGCAAGTGTGCAGTGTGGCACTACCTCTTACTAACTCTAGAGTTAGGATTATCAGATTTGTTTGAAGTTATGTAGGTTGTGTTACAGAAATTAAAAACTTAATGGTAATGATTGTTACGGAAAAAGTTCAACTCCAAAATAATTTTTAGAAGCTACTGTGATAAAAATGAGTGAAAGCACTCATATTCATTATTTTAATGAAAATAATATTAAAAAAAACACAAAGAAAGTCAACGAACATATCTGAAAGTATATTGATATATAATTGATTACGGTTATATTGTAAAAATAGTCTTTGCTTGGGAGGGTAAGGTGATAATCTGTCCTTCATCCATCATACTTGTTATATTATGGAGAGCAAAGATTAGGACCGTCTGGGTGTATGATAGGGCTTCGATAAAAATAATTACATAAGGAGCTTCAATGTTGTTTTTTTTTTGGTAAAGGGGCAAACGAGCAATCGAACCATTTTCATGACTACCGACGCCCATACAGATCCGTATAGAAGTTATGCAGATTTGTTATTCTCCTTTGTCCTCCTCTCTCCATGGGCCACCGGCTACTTACACACGCAACAGCATAGCTTTTGAGATGTCTGCGGGCATCGCTAGTCATAAAAACGGATCCGACTGCTCGTTTGCCTTCTTATATTGTAAAAAGAAAAAAGTAACCAGCGAGTTCAACCCTAGCCCAGGTGGACGTTTTTGTAAAGGAATTAATTAGTTCCATAATAGAAAAGACTGCCAAGAGATCGGTTGTCTTACTTCATTGAATAAGCTGCGTCTAACAGCTCACAGATAAATTCTGATGAATAAAATGAAACGTCCCATTTGGACTTACATATTATGTAAATAACATATAAATTAAACCATCCAAATCAAATTACTAAAAAACCTTTGTAAAAGTTACATAAAAATCCCATCAATATTTTATATTCTCGCAAAAATATTTACAAAACATCATCTCCATTTTCGAATAGCAATCGAGAACTCGAAACAAATTGAATCGAGTAAAAAGTGATTGCACATTAATACGTTTTAAAACCTGGAGCGACCGTGAACTGGGGGTCAGTGGTGCAAGGCCGGTGCAGACAGGCCGCACCCGTTTTCACGGCCTCCGGAAAATCTTTTAACATATTACACATAACCTAAATAGAGACGTTGCTATTGAAGAAAATATCTTTACCTTGTCTCTTTTGTTGTTTTTTTTTCTTTATTAAAATCTTCACTGAAAGTTTTGCCCGTGACATTGTGTGAGTGAGATATTGAATTTCATAGGCTTTCACGAATATTAATTACTATTAATGCTACAGTAGCGAAGTGGTAATACAGCCAGGTGGCGCGTTCCAATCCTTAGTTCATGTCTGTTTCTTTATGTATCAATTTTTTTAGTATAGAAATACGAAATCCTACTAATATTATAAATGCGAAAGTTTGTATGTTTGTTTGTTTGTACTCCTTCAAGCAAAACCTGCTGAATCGATTTTCCTGAAATTCGGCACACACATAGAGGGTAACTTGGACTATGGATAACACATAGGATCGTTTTCATCCCCAAAACATGTTCCTATGGGATGATTTTCTATTTTCCACTGGACTAAAATTGCGGGTAAAACCGCGGGCGCAGCTATTAAACAACTATTATTACTAAACAAAAACAGCTATTAAAATATTCCAAACATACAAATTACATTATAATAATTTTTTGTACTTTTTCTATGTAAAAATATTGGGTGAAACCGCGGAGCGAAGCTAGAGAATAATAGCTAGTTATGAAATTACAATGCCGCGTCCATTATAACACGACTCGGGTTAAGATATAAATGCCAGTTGTATTGTGAAGAATGTAACTGCATTTGGCGCCAATCAGAGAAAATTATCGTTAAATATGGCCACTTGACGCGCGAGATTTCTTTATAAGTCATCGAGGGCGTGAGGTCGTCCGGCCTTATAAAGATCGAGGATTCTCGCTTTTTTATGTATCTTTATCACGTGGAATTAATAGCAGATGAAAGATGAAAGAATTAACATTATGAAAGAAAGAAAAAGATGAAAGATGAAAGAATTAACATTATGAAAGAAGGAAAAAGATGAAAGAGTTATAGAATGTTCCGTCATGTTAAGTGTTAGCACTGACGTGTCTGTGTGGAAATAATTATGTATATGAAAAACTAGACTAGACAAATTGATCGTGATATGTGGATACACGGTTCCATTATCCTACCCCGTACTGACTGGAGTTAAGATTTGTTGTTATAAGTATGTTCTAGAAATTTCTTGTATTTTTTGTGCGACTGTATCTTGTGAAAGGAAATTTCCCGATCAATTTCAATGCAATAATGTGTTCATTGTAAGAGTAAATATTTTATTACCTAATATTTCTAGTTATCTTCTGCCCTCTCTACATGCAAACAGACCGCTCCGCAAATAGTAAAATATGAAAATTGAATAAATGTCTCGATGGAATTTTAAATCGCAGCAACTATCTACAAAATAATCTGCATCAAATATCTAGTGAGGAAATCTTATGTTATTGCTACATTGGTCTCTACGCTTACAGACAGAAAATACCTACTTTCATGTTTAAATATAGATATTGGAAGTAGGTACTTGGATCGTGTTATATCTACCCTTTCTTGTCACAAATCTATTTCAGACAATTTTGAACAGACTCAATTTCTCTGTCGCCTATTCTCAAACCTTTCAAATATGAACAGTCAATGAAAGATCAATATTTCATAATTGTCTAGCCGTTTGGAGATTTTTCGAGGTCTCGAGAAGTTCAGTCAAAACGAGATTTTTATTAAAAATTTATCTAGTTTATTGATTCGAGTGGG
The DNA here is from genome assembly GCA_001625245.1 of Calycopis cecrops. Classification (NCBI taxonomy): domain Eukaryota; kingdom Metazoa; phylum Arthropoda; class Insecta; order Lepidoptera; family Lycaenidae; genus Calycopis; species Calycopis cecrops. Next base: position 168,685 of record LUGF01014814.1, read on the forward strand.
CTCTAAAACATCTGGACAGATTTTAAGAATTTTTTCACACTAATAGAAAATGTTATCAGAAAATTGTGAACATGGTCTACGATGTAAAAAAAATATTTTCTCATTCAACGAAGAATCCAGAAGACAGACTTAAATAATATTATGGTTTAGTTATAATTTTGACATAGACCTATACATTAATTCCGTGCAACAATAAATATTAAGATATATATAGAATAAAAAAAGGCGAATAGAATTTGCATTGTTCGCGGGAGAGCGGTAAAATGTGGAAAATGTGGAGGTAAATACCGGCGCTGTACCGCGACCGTGGCCCCGCCGTGACCCAGCAGCTCGGCTCAAGGACCTCCGACCGCTAAGGACCCACTCGTACAGCCTCCGCTCCCGAGATGTCACGGCGACAGTTTCAAACTTGACACGGCTTTATTTTGGGTGAGACGAGACGCGAATTTTACAAAATTACTATTTTTAATAAATTAAATACGAACGAAGTAAAAATGAACAAAATAAGGTGCGACATCTATATTTTTTAAAAAGCAAATTATAATATGACCTTGATTTAATCAAAGAATATTTTGTTTAAATCCAATTTTTAAATAGTGAGTTTGGCTTTAACATAAAATTCAATTCATATCGGTCCTATTTTAATATTTAAATTTATTTAGTTGTTGCTATATAATTTATATCTAGTGAGTGCTTGTACATTCCTACTTAATGTTATAAATGAAAATGCGAGCATGTTTGTTACGCTTTCACGCCAAAACTACTCAAGTGATCATCATGAAATTTTATACATATTCTAGAGGTAGGTATTAGAAATAACATAGGATACTATTGATAAAAAAAAATTAGAACGGCCAAAAAATATTGTGGCAGATACTAGAATTCCATTGTATTACTATTTGAATATTATAATGTTCACTAATATTTATTGAAGAGAAGCTCCTAAACTTAACGCGAACGAAATCGCGGGGAAAAGTTATAAGTGTCGAATTCTTATGATAGATTAATACCAGAAATGTTTCGAAATATACAATTTTATCATAATACACGGTGTATTATGTTAAAAAATTTTCATATGTTATTTTCATAGTTGATTTGTTTTAAAACACACTAATAAATACATTCTAGCTGGCAGTATTTCAGTTCGGCGACCACTAAACAAGTCAAGTCGGAGTGAACAGTTAGCACCAGGAAATGCACCTGCAAACACTACGACTAGATGACCCACATCTGCGCTATCCGGTTCAAGGTCGGTGCACCGCTCCCGGAAAATCGATACACGTTTTAATTCGACGCCGTCCTTTTAAAATCCATTGGACCTTGCTTAGTTTCGATTACTGTTTAATTATAGGAAGAGGTATGCATGCAGCCGAATTGGGCCGGCACAACCGGGGATGCCGGCGTGAAGTGACAGATGTGTTGTCGCGTTTCGTGCGGTAAATATCCGTGGTCCATAGAGAAGGAGAAGAAGGAGGGCAACGCATCTGTATTACCTCTATGCAGCTGCTCGTTTACCCCCTCCTTACTATAATAGTATATATAATACGCCTGAATATACAGTACACGTATCGAATAAGCATATGAGCAATATTTTTTGTAGGCGCTTAATTTTATTGTTTTGGGAAGAGTTGGCCAACGACAAGGATATTGATTTTATATCTTTTTCTATTACTTTATACTCCTGAAATCTTAACTACATATTTACAAAGGATGAAGGCGAAAGTTCTGGTAAAGATGTTGATCAATAATCCTATCCATTCAGTGTTTACCGACTGAAATAATAATCTCTTCTTACAACAGTATAAACCACTAAGATGCTAGTACAAGGGTTGTATCTGTATATCTATTTTTCGCAAATTAATAAACAAATGTTAAACATATTTCCTGTACTGTAAAACAAGTACAGCGATTGTAAAAAACACGGAGGCTAATGGTGTAAATCCTTGCACTATGTATGGAAATATCTATTTTAAAATTTTTTGTCCATCGAAACGTAGGTAGGACACACGGGAATGTGCAGGATACACGACAGTAAGAGGTAGTGCCATGCGGCATCGCGTTTAGTGCGGTGTGTAAGTAGCCGGTGGCCAATGAAGGGAGGAGAGCAAAGTCTCAGTATAATCTCCATAAGAATGTCAACGCCCGACGGTATTTATTAAAAAGGCTCCGACTGCTTCTTTACCCCCTTATACTATACAAAAAAAAGTTATAATCATTTAGTCGCAGGCCTTGTTACATAAAGCGGATTATTGTGCACACTGCATGCATATTGCATAACCATTTCTGTAAACAAACAAATTGTATAACAAGTTTGCATTGCACACTGTTATTGTTGGAGTTGGGTCGTTACATCTTTAAGGTCCAACACAAACATAAAAGTTTCGCTCGGGACCCGGCGCGGATGTAGGTCGAAGTTCGAAAGTGGGTCAAGTTCGGAGCGTGTTTGCATCCCGCCGCAGCCTGTCACGGTGCAGCCAATAACGGGAGGCTTCCAATTATATCGCTAATGGTTAGTATCACACATCGCCACCATTCTGACCATATTGAATACACAAATGAATAATTTCAGAAGAGGTGGTAATTCCTACTCCACTTTCTTCTGATTAATTTCGTTGCGGGTCCCAAGACAGATTTAGCTTTTCCCTCGGGCTACCTGCGATCATATTATCAAAGGGTCAAGTGTGGTTGCCGCTGTCGGTCCTGGCGACACAGGAGGAGCAGGGTTGGGAACGAGTGGTGGTCCAAAGAGGTGGTAATGAAAAGGTGTGTTTTTGGATGTCTACGTTATAAATGATAACTCATTTATTTCAATCGATATGTAATCGATATGTATAAAATACTTTACCTATAGTCAAAACAATTTAAGAATTACCGTTTATATAAAATCTGTCTGTTATACATTGTGTAGTAAACGTATGTATGTGTATGTTATTTTATTTTCGTAAATGGCACTGTTTTAATACATTACTTGTTATTGCCCCACTAGGTACTTTCTTGTTAGATCCTAGATTATCGTACTGTATTCGTCTTTTCATTTGAAGGTCATTGAGGTCATTTTATTTTTCTCGTTCTATTCTTTGAGCCCTCCACACAAGTCATCACCCAAAATAAATTCTAGAACCTGGTCTGTTTCAACAATATTTCTCAAAATAATATGTTTAGCTGAATAAGGCACCAACATAACCAATTTTAATCATTGAACTATATTACTATCGTACATAGTAGTAACAACTCACTGATTTTAATTTACCATTATTTATCATCATTATCTATCAATATTTTATAATTTTAGTAAGCACAAAGTATTTTCGTCGTTTCGCAGGCATTTAAATTTAGATAAATTCTTATTTTTAAGAATTTATCTAAATTTAAATGCCTGCTAATCATTTCAGTCTGAAACCAGAGCTCAGAATATTGCGAGCTCTGATTTCGATGAAATACTGAGTACATGAATAAAACAATATTGACTTACTACGTAAAGAAATAACCGTCTCTCTACTAAGGCTCATATTATAATTTTTTTATAGCATAAGGGGGCAAACGAGCAATTGGAACCATTTTCATGACAACCGACGACTATAGACATACGCATAGAAGTTATAAAAAATGTGTTGCCCGTCTTTTTCCTCTTCCCTCCAAGCGCCATATTATGTTATGCTACTTACCATCACATGAAATTCCTCTATTACTATAAAACATTTTCTTTTATAACAATTCGTGCCACGTTCAAAGGTAAATTAATAGCAAACAATCGATGAAATAGGTTCGGAATCCAATAGGAGAGCTCCGGCAAACACAGGTGGCAGGACATTCAAGGCCGCGGCCGGGATCTAGGTAATCAGGTCAGCGGATCTAGACCGGTGGGCCCTAACTTATGTACGCCTATGCAAACGTTTCTAAGCAATCAACGTTCTCTGGTAAGGCTTTTATTGACTCGTGTTGTAATTTGTGTTACATGTTTCATTATCATCATGAGTTGTGAAGTGAGCCTATACCATTATACATTTTAATTAAGGGTTCTATTAGTTTTTTGTAATGAAATTGAGTTGTAACGACCAAGAAGGTAAATCTCGCTCGCTTAATACGGGCGTGAACCGATACGTATACTGTAAATGTACTTACATATTGCACACATTATTCTGAAAACGTGATGGTTTATTGCTGATTTGAGTTTGTGACACTAACTATCAGAGGTTGTGTGCTAAAAGGTGGACGAGTGTTCAGATGAACATCTTGTGCTGATGTGATGGGAGTGAGCGAATAATTTGGCTACTCATTTGAATTTTTAGTTGTCTTTTCGAAGTGAATAATTCTTTAGCTATGTTAGGCAAGGGAAAATATTAGAAGTTCGCCTCAGCAATCGCGCTTTACTCATACATACGTCGCGTAGTTGCTAAAACTTGGCGTACCTTTACTTTCCTGTGTTACATATAGCATTTTAGGACAGTTATAAGATTTCACTTCTATCGACAGACGCCATGCCTGTTTTTATTTTTAATTTTCTATTTTCCTATCACTAATAAATTTTAATGCTGACTCCAACAACAGAAGTCGTCCTAGATCTAGTATATTAAGTGTGAAAATTTGTATATGTATTAGTAAAAAATTAAAAATCATGCATACAAAATGATTTTTATTTTTTTTTCTCGTAAAACTACTAACGGATTTGAGAAAAAAATGGCACAGGTTGTAATCAGAGAATATATATTGAGGTATACCATTTAACCCTTCAAAAAAGGTTTTCTAGAGATAGATTAAACGCTGGTGAAACCGTGGGGCGCAGCTGATATCGATTATGAAATCTTTTTACACATGCTCATAATCATAAATTGGAATATAGACTAGGACGTACAATATGACTCTAAAGTGAAAGGTGCACAAAAAACGACGTAAAAGAGATAAATCGTTACGCTGCTACGTTACATTTCCACACGTTGCTTTTTATGTTGCGTTCATGCCGCGGGCCCTAAAACGATCGATAAAGAGTAAAATGTAATAATAATGTAAACAGGTATTGTTAAATTTGTAAGACCTGATTCGCACTACATTGGCACGATCGGGGGGTACCTCTCGCTTACATGATACCGGCGTAAAGTGACGGCTGTGATGTCTCGTTTGGTTCGGTACCCATGAAGGAAGGAGAAGGAAATCGGTAGCCTTGAAAATAACACCGACTGCTCGTATACAATAAAAAAAAAATAAGATATAGGTACTAATAAGTTATAACATGTTTTTCATAAAAAAGGGTCAGTCTCAGGAAGCTCTCGGCGGTATTGTTCAAACTCCTGAGAGCCCTCGGCTGTCGAAGTCGACTGAGGCCTCTCTTCACCTTCGCACGAGAAGGCTTCTAACTTTTCTTATAAGAAATATTTCTCTCGTGAAACTCGAGCGGAAAGGATTTCAATATCTATGTCGCAGGAAATAGAGGTCTCATTTATAATATAATAACGTTAATTAATTTTGTAATATCAGAGTGTGTTTGTTAGTGTTGTGGCCTTTAAGTCTTTAGAGGTTAATCAGGCCCTTGTAGGCTTTTTTCCGTCCTCTAAGGGTAAAAACGAGACCCTTTTTAATTATCTGACTCTACTATGTCTGTTTCATTAATATTACACGTGTATGTCTGTCGGTCTTATGAACCGTGACGGACACATCTGTATAACAATTGTGAAGATGTCTATGGACGATAGTCATTATCGATATATTTTCTATCAGAAATCCGTGTTTTCTTAAATTTACTAAAAAACCGTGTTTCATCTAAACTCGTTGTCCAATTGCTGCTTTCAAAATAATAAAAGACAGAAGTAACAATCACTGAACTCTTTATTAAAAAAAAGCGTGCCCTTTTATATTTTCAGTCTTAATTTTAAGGATAAAGTGACTGAAAACTAAAACCTCAGAACGTTTGACAATATAGCGACTTAGTTATGATATTCCAGCGCAGGAAATAATAGAGAGCCCTCGTCGCTAACAGGTTGACCTGGTTAGAACGACTTCCGTTACAGTTTCCTTCCTCCGAGCACCACCTAAATTTACATCTAGATTCCGTTTGACTTAGTGCTCCATTTCTAGCTTTATTAAAATACTAGACTTCGCTTCTGACATCGCATGTGTGGAAATTTTATGGAAGAAAACTGTGACGGAAAATTTTATACATGAAAATATCGTATCACGGTTATATATCTCTAAAACGCCTTGGCTGAATATAATGTGTAAAAATCATGATTTTCTTTGTGTACATTCGGTAGATATGAGTCGTATATTTAAATTTTCTTTTTATTTTCATTATGTTTAAATAACGTAGGTATATAAGATGAAATATTTAACCGTTTTTCAACAACACTTCAACGTTTAACATTGTATTTAATCACTTTGCACTAATTTACATCAACAAAAGATGCTATAACGATAGTCTCCTTAATACTCTAATCTACTCGAAACTTTTATGAGCCTCTGTAAAATTTATGAGAAGAGGAATGGTTCCGTTCGTCTGTTTATTTGCCAAAGCATTTGATGAAATCTTTGATTTTATCTAGTGCACATTAACCCGTCAAGACTGTGACTTATTTCTTTCTTTTCAGTTGTGCTGGACTACTACATATCGTCGCATCGGAATAGTTGACGAGGATAGAGAGAGTTAATTAGCATTTATTCACACACTTGTCCACTATGTTAAGTCATGTATAGTCTCTATATATGTATATACTAGTCTCTATATATCTTCATAGAGACTAGCTAACTGTGCAGGATTCTGTTTTATTATTCCAACATTTTTGATTAGTGTTTGAGATCTTGAGTCCTTAATGCAACTCACACAAGTGTCATTGCTGATATATTTCTCTATTTGATATATTACGTTTTACCATACTAGCAGACCCGCGCCCACTTCGTTGGGCGACAAAAATTAACGTGAATCTATCGTAATAAAATAAAGCTTATATACTCACACTCACACTATAAGTTTTCTGTAACTTAAAAAACAACATGTTATAACCTAAATGTTATGTTTATTGCTTTTCTAAATACTCTCCTTTACATTTTAAACATTTTTCATGCGATTGAACCATTTTTTAAAACAGGAGGACCACAGATCTGAAGGCATGTTTTCTACGTGTTGATTGAACGCTATCACTGCCTCTTCGGAGTTGGTAAAAGTAAAACCTCTCACCAAATCTTTGATTTTGGGGAAAATACAGAAATCACAGGGTGCTAGGTTGGGGCTATGCGCCTGATGGGTGACGAGTTGTACTTTTTCGGAGGCTAAAAATGACTTTGTTTTGTTGGCCGTGTGTGAAGAAGCGTTGTCATGATGTAGGAAACGCGGCTTTTGAGTCGTCTTTCGCGAACTTTTTCTAACACCCTGGGTAAACAAATGATAGAATACCACTCGGCATTAACTTTCTTTTGATCTTCAAGTGGAATTGCACAAATGGGACCCGAATCTGAGAAAAAAAACGCGATCATTTTTTACCAACGTTTCTCGCCTGCCTTACTTTTGTTGGCCTGTTCTCATTTTGAAACACCCATTCACAAGATTGCTGTTTTTTTTCGGGTTCAAAACAATAAATCCACGTTTCGTCTCCTATGACAATGTCATTAACAGCATTAGAATGTCCGTGGTCGTACTTAAGTAGCATCTGTGAGTAACATTCCACGCGAGGTCGCTTCTGCTCCGCTGTCAGTTCATGAAAGATCCAACGACAACAAAGTTTCCTAACTTTCAATTCTTTATGTAAAATTTTCTGAATTTGGCTCATACCAATCCCCAATTGTCCTCGAATTGTCTCATAGTTTTCTTCAATTAGCCGCTTAACAGTAGCCATATTATTTTCGTTGACGGCAGTTGAAGGCCGCCCTTCACGAAATTCGTCGTGTAAAGAAACTCGACCTCTTTCAAATTCAGCAAACCATCGTCACACGGTGCTCAAACGAGGTGCTTCTCTCCCAAAAGCATTTTGAAGACGAGCGGCACAGTCTTGCGGAGAGAGAACTTTTAAAATCATAAAAAATCATCGCTCTAAAATCTTTTCGACATTATTCCATTTTCGTTGTGTACGTAGTAGAACTTTGATGTGTGGTAAAAAACAATTGACAAATGATTTCCCGCCAATTGTTTTTTTAGGGTTCTGTATCTCAAAGAGAAAAAACGGAACACTTATAGGATCGCTTTGTTGTCCGTCTGTCTGTACGTCTGTCAAGACCTTTTTCTCTAAAACGTGTGAAGGGATTAAGCTGAAATTTGAAACGCAATAAAAAGTTATAGCCAATTATGCACAAATTTTGTATGAAAACGTACTTTGTCGAAAACTAAAAATTATCGGGTACTTCTCGTTGACCTGGAGGTGTGAAATTTGGCAAGAAGTAAGAACTTATAACACATATATAAGAATAAATCTGAAAACTAGTAAATTTTTGTGATGATGATCTACATATGTAAATCATTGGAAAAATCATTATCAATTTATAACTGTAATTCGTTGCCTACTAAATGTGTGTGAGCAACCGCTTATATACGTTTGTCAACTTAAACGGCAGGCGTAAAGTTACAATAATTGAAAACCATGCATTACGTTTGGATTACGGAACCCTCGTTGTGCGAGTCGGACTCTCACTTGGCCGGTTTTTTATTACTAAGAACGTTTAAAAATATATAACATTTGAAATTCAATAGTTCCGATTAGCTAGAAGTGCAAAACTTTTAGTGTGCCCCATGTACTACTTCCTGATAATGATGTACATTTCTATTAGTGTAAGAATTGTTAAAATCGGTTTAGTGTTTTTGGAGACTACACAACAAAAATATCTTTCCTTTTTATAAAATATAGATTTTTGTTTTTATTATATTGAATAGACTACATATTAGTTCACCTTAACAAAAAGAGCACGAGCTAGGTATTAATTGATGATAAAAATGTCAGGTAAGTTGATATCATTGTTACTCACCACAGACATAAAGTCTAACAATTTAATAACCGTCAGATCATTAATTCCCAGCGAACAGTCGATTTGTGTATAAAAACGAATCGTAAAAGAGTTTTATCTAAATATAAAATCAGCAGTGTCTCATGCCCCGCAAGGGACAGNNACCCCCACGGCAGTGTCATCATGTAATTTACGAGCTCTTTAATAGAATTTCCGCCATCAATCACCCTGCGTCATGTGTTGTCATGTTTCACAAAATTCCCTGACCTTGTGAGCACGTCAAAGTCATATCGCGGGTCAAATAGAAGGTTACGGTTATCCAAGATCTCTCTCGGACCTTTAGCATCAAACTTTTTTATTTCATTGGAGGCAAAATTCACCTAATCGCTATGACAACTTAATGATATTACACCCTTTTATACGATATGCAGGTGTATTGCCCTCCTACACCTATCCATCCGTTAGGCTCTCCATTTCTAAACGCGTAAAATTAAGTGCCACCTTATATTGCATTTGGTTTAGCCACACGTCATAAAACTGAGCTAATGGAAAATGGAAGGAGCAACACGTCTACGTAATGTCGGTGGTTCTCAAAAGGCTCCTCGTTTACCTACCCCTTGTTTTAATAAATCTTTAATTCTCTACATTATTATGACTTCAATAGAGTATCGCGTGTGCGACAGCTACCTGCTTCCTAGGCTTTACTGAAACGCTTCGGCTGCGCTGTAGAAAAGATGCCACTTTTCTGCTAAAATATTGTAACTTGTATGATAATAATCTCGAGCTGTATGCTCTCTACGTTCGAGCACTCCTCGAAATCATGTTAGTGATAGTTTGTGTATGCGATAGCCTAATGTAAATTAGCTAAGTTTAAAGGATAAAGTATTTTGCGTTGTGAAAGAGTTCTTTTATGGGTTTGGGGGGCAAACGAGCAGTGGGAGCCATTTTCATAACTACCGACGCCTACAGACATCTGCATAGAACTATACAGATGCACTGCTCTCCTTTCTCCTCCCACCTCCATAGGCCACTAAGAGTAGCCCTGTCCAGCAATTACTAAAAATAATATTTGAAAATAAAAATACTATTTGTAAAATAAGCTTTTATTTAAATGCGCTAAAAAGAACAAATAAACTTTTCATTTAAAACTTTTAGTCTATACTTATAACGTTATTCAACAATTTACATGGCATAAAAGCTTGCGAGATTGGCCAGTGTAGATGAAAGGTAAATTAATTAACTGGATCTGATTGAACTTAATTTGTAAAACTTTCAAACGAAATACGAATACAAAAATCTGCCGTCGAGCTTTTATTATTTTTATCAGAATTATCAGAAAGAGTACATAAGCGATATTTTATTAGCATTAAATTTTTTTTGACGCCCAACAAAACTGACTAGTAGGTACTTACTAGTAGTAGTAGTACGTCAAGACACGTGTAGCGATTTTTCTTTGAAATACTATTTAAAGAAAAATTGCTACACTTGCCACTCTAGCCATAATACAGGTCAACAAAGTTGTCTGCGTCAATTTTGAGATATAAATCCCTTTTTTTATCTCAAAAGGAAAAACAACTCCGTTTTTCCTATAAGGTTTTTCTTTTCTTTATATAGCATAGGAGGCAAACAAGCAGTTGGCTCACCTGATCTAAAGTGATCACCAACGCCCAAAGACATCCATAACACCAGATGTCTAACAGATGCGTTGCCGACCTTTGGGGAAACAATAAACTCTTTTTTTGAAGATCCCTAGGTCGTATCGGTAGGTAGGTAGTTAGGTATTCAGGAACATCTATAAGATTAATCTTTAAATCATGCCCTACATCAAGGTTTCTTACACTTTGCAGTCGGGACCTTTTTCCAGAATTTAAAAACTCCGCGGACTCCTGTCATAGAATATTGTAGTAGTCTTATATTAACAATCTCTGTATGTACCCAAGAATGGAAGGTCTAACTGAGCTACAGCAGGACCCATACAAGAAATTAATAAACTTTTATTACTCCACGTACACAACTTTGAGAAACCCTGCCATATATTGATGTCTGCAATTTCTTGAAGCAGAAAAATATTTCTTATCGCGTAATTAAAATATTATATTATATTAACCTCACGATAGCAAAAACAATACCTATATAGTTCCTAGTTAAGCCTTTACAAACTTATTTGTACTATAAGTCCGAATATCATAAACTATAATTATATACATCATTTAAGTTAACGCAAATATTACAAGAAATCAAATTCAACGGATTTTATCGCGATTTATTTAATTACTTAAAAAGCCCGCGTTTCACAAGCTTTCCAGCCAGAGTCAAGGTATTAATTATATTACTCAAAAACATGACTAATTAATAGTAATTGTAGTTCGTTGGGTACAAAATGAATGTACTACACGCCGGCAAAAGTACGTTTGTCAACTTTACGTAATTAGTGCTTACTTACTCCATGGTAAGAGGTAGTGCCACACTTGGCGATGGCACATTCGGGGCACGATCGAGGAAGTATCTCTCGCTTCCACCAGATGGGCGTAAAGTGACAGCTGAGTTGTCGCGTTTCGTACGGTATGTAAGTATCCGGTGGCCCATGGAGATGAAAAGAAGGGCAGCGCATCTGTATAGTCTCTATGCAGATCACTTTGGGCGACGGTAGTCAGGAAAACGTTTCTTACTGCTCCTTTGCCACCCTATACCATTAAAAAATGGTAGACCGTCAAGTAAATCACTTTTTTTGTCCGTGAATTAACAAAACCTTGCACAGGCACATATTTATTTGACGACTTACCAGGGGTGGGGGGTGACCAATCCGGACTGACATCTCTCGTTGGTATGAAACTCTGGGTGTGTCTGATTCTCTCTTAGCCGATTTTCATAGTTGTGTACTTTTCTGGCACGTGCGATTGAATTTCATACGAATTAATTTATACATAACCGCCACAATGCCAATGAACCATACTGCCTATTATGTCTCTCTTTACTTAATTTAATGTCATAATATAATTAGTTTAAATTGTTTCATACAGAACAGTGTCTAACTAAAACAAACCCCGGAGTCGTTGACTCGCAGACCCAGAAAGCTGGGCGGCGCTGTAATGAAATTATTTCCTCTACCAACTTTTGACTCGCCCCTCGCTAATTTATAGTCATTAGCAAATGAACGAGCGAGTCAGTAGGTAAGTCATTCACACTGCCTTGCCGAGTGCGCGCTTAGTTCAATTTATTGTGATTATTAACTTTTATTTTATTACATAGGTGCTACGCTTATGATAGACTAAGGAGGGGAACGTGCAATAGCAGTGTATCTTAGAGTACCGACACCTATAGATATCCACACAATTGTTATGCAAATATGAAAGAACGAGAGGACTTTTTTTGTACCCTTGATTTGGTCGCTACAGACTCATAAACTGCATGGAACATCATAGCCGTGACGTCACACATCATGGCGG
>LUGF01014814.1:181130-193804 GCA_001625245.1 Calycopis cecrops
AATTTTAACTTATTATGTTATTCTGATATGAAAGCTATATTAATGTAAAGTTTCATGAAAATCCGTTCAGTAGTTTTTGTGTGAAAGAGTAACAAACATCTTTACAAACTTTCGCATTTATAATATTAGTAGGATATAAACATAATATATATAGTCATTTTCATGACTATATATCATGTTTTCTTCCTTCCAATCCTTTCTCCTCCCACCTCCATGGGCCACCGGCTACTTACACACCGCACGAAACGCGACATCACAGCTGTGACATTACGCCGGTCTCGTGTAAGCGAGAGGCGTGAAGATGCCAGCAGCATTACAGCATAGCACGACCTCTTCCTAACGTCCGGCAACTCTCCCTTCCTTGATAACAGCTTAAAGTAACATCTGTGCTATAGGTTCATATAGTTTAAGTTACCAGTAGTGCATTGCGATAAGTGATAAACAGATCTGAGTAACGACTCAGCGCATGTCTGTGGATATCGAAATACTCCAACTTTCCATTTGCTCCTTATACTATAAAAGAAGTAGGTATTGTGAAGGTTCTCGGTAGTCATCAATAGACAGAAGTAAAAACGGATCCACATGAGGTAAGAGCTTTCCGTGAAGATAATTATTTCTATCAAATATATGATCATACATTAGTTAACTTTTTTCGGATTTCCTTATACATTTTCTTAGATCAAAAATATTTTTATTTGATACCCAATGGACTAATATTAATGTCAATCATATTTCTGTCGTAGTTTGGCAGGGATGCCAGAATTTTAATTTCTATTAATTTTAATTTAAAAATGTCGATTAAATGAAATTAATAAATTCTACCTGATCGTACGTTTAACAGTACTAGTGATCCTGAAAAGATCGAAACTCGATCTAAGTGAAACTTTTTAGTAATTAAAAAATAAATATCATATGACATGCTATGTCATCGTAACTAAGGTAAAGTAAGGTAAACAAATAATCTAAAATTTTCAACACTTGCATAAGACAGAAACTTTATCAATAATTACGTGTGTCTATAAGACAAATCAATGTGTCAAATGCATGGTAGTGTGTGTAAAGTTTTATTTATTAAATTAAAGTACTTTAATTATTAAAATATGCACTTCTCTTACACATAAACTATAAATGTGCCAAATTTCATACTCCTCCGTCTGCGCAATTTTCATAAAAATGTTTCCAAAGTTTTTACTTCACGTACTAATATATAGGTTAATTAATTATTATATTATACGAAGCCAGAAGCAAAAACTGATCACCAGGGCATAAGAACATTCCGTGTAAATATCAAATGTACCCCGTGGAGGCAGCACGTAATAAGTTACCTGCGCGGATTTCCTTGTCACAAGTTCTCGAGCGGCGAGCATCCGGCCGCCGGGGCTCGCAGCCTCACAAATTACTCCCAACTTGTTTTACTTCCAAACAATATTTGATTTACTTCCAAATCACAAAACACTCATTTATATCTCCTTACCTTTTTACCTGACTATGTCACCACGTTTTAACATTTAATTATTTAAAGGGATGTAAATTAAGCTGGAGACATTATCAATTTTTTATTTTGTTAGGAAGAAAACGTGCATTTTTTTTCAAATTTCACTTAATATCTTTTTTTTTAATAGTATAAGGGGATAAACGAGCAGTCGGGGCCATTTTAACCGACGTCTATAGACATCCCCATTTGGTTGCAGATGCTTTACCCTCCTTTCTCCTCCCCCTCAATGGGCCACCACCCACCAGCTACCTACACACACTACGAAACGTGATAGCACAGCTATCAATTTACTGTCTTACATCATATTATATTGTGATTCAGTAGCTATGTAAAAATAAGGCTCCGATTGGTCGTTAGCCTCTACACTTTTAAAAAATGCTAGCGATGCTGATAGTTAAATCGACGTATAAGAGTATAAGAGTACATCGCGCTATCTACGTATACGCGTGGCTCCAGTAATTTCGTCAGCACAAGAAATCCATCCCAACATTTAGTATTCGAGTCACGTAGCGCGCATGTAAAATTATCACATTAAAGTTCGAAAATTATATTTCGCGAGCACCCACTCGGTGAACGACCTAGGATGAAGCTGTATGAGGTCCAAGACGTGTTGTTTAGATTTTTTTCCTTGTACAAGGCTAATTAGTATGGATCAGCTTGACCCCTAGAGATCGTTTAAAGATGAGCCATGAATCCTTGATTGACCAAAGTGCAAGACATTGTTTGAGTTTTTTTTCGATACAAACTAATTTTAGTCAGCCATAACAGCTTGAGCCTTATATACCACAATGAGGTACCTACAAAGCTGCGATAGTTTTTTTTCTCGAACGAAGCTAATTTGTGTCAACCCTAGCGGATTCAGCCTAAGAGACAGCAGCAGCAGAGCAGAAAAGAGAGCTCCGATTGGCAAACAAAAAAGTTTTACGCTTTATTGAGCAAGGCTCAAAAGATATCCTTAATTTTTTTTCGAAATAACCCCATTTAGCTCTTGAGAACACTGTAAAATACAGAGCTGTCAAAGACGAACGTAAGCCTTGATTAGTCCAGATGACCAAACAATGAGTTCGGTTATTCTTACAATAATCTTATCTATGTGAGCTCCAACAGTTTGAACACTAGTTCCTGCTGCTAGATGCTAAGATAAGATTTAATGCTTGGTTTTTTTCTCGAAATAAGCTCATCTGTGTCAGCCCTAACAGCTTGAGCCCTATTGCTACTAAATGCTAAGATAAACTTCAGGTCTCGAGTTTGATTGGCCAAGATTTTTGGTCATTGGCCGGCTATCGGATATTGGGTTGAAGTAATAAAGAACATATCTACATAATCTCTTGTGATTCGTGTCAGTGGTAACTAACCAAAAGAGTCCAAGTCTTTATTTGCCCTAAGCAATAAAAACCATTGTAAACCTCGACTCATTTTATTTCCCCATTGACGCATGTATCCTAATATCGTATAACTAGCCTTTACCCGCGGTTTCGTTCGCATCCGTATTTTTTTTTAATACAGTGTCCTATGTCCTTTCTAGGTATGTGTATGAGTAAGTTGCTGCCCCATGGTCTAGTGGCAAGCTTGTTCAACCACAGACGTGAGGTCCTGGGTTCAAATCCCGGGTCGAACCAAAAATTGTTATTGGGATTTTAAAATTTCTAATAACATTCAGAGTCAGGGAGATGGCGGTGTTACACCTCCGTGCCTCGGAGAGCACGTAAAGCAGTCGGTCCTGCTTTTTTTCCGGTTTCTCTCCGGTCGTGTCGGACTGCCGTCAATTCGGACTATAAGAATGAGGGAACAGAGAGTGCACTTGTGTCTGCGCTTACGCTTATGCACTATAATATGTCCTGCGCATTTGGCTCGTCTATATAGAGACGGCCGCCGTAGCCGAAATCGGCTAGGACGACATTATGTGTAAGGCTCAATTCACACCAAAAGCGCGGCGAAGCGCAGCGAAACGGAGCGCACTTTCAGTGTCATGTAAATTTAAACTTTATTTTCATTACTGTAGTACTTATCATCGAATTCTCGCGACTTCCGCGCGGATTCCAGCGAATCCTTGCGCAGGCGCGGGAATCCGCGCGACTCGTTCGAGTTTCTCATGCGATAATAAGTATTATAGAAATTATTATAAAGTTGAAATTCATAATATGACGCATAAACTGAGCTTCGCTTCGCTTTTGGTGTGAATTGACCCTAATAATGTAAGAATAAGTAAACAAAGTTTGATGACGATCGGTTAAATATTTGACGTGAAAGCGTAACAAACAAACAAAAAAGCGTAAACGGAGGTACCTCTCGCTCGCGCGATATTGTCAAGCGGCAGTTACACTGTCGCGTTTCGTGTGATGTGTGAGCTTGGCTCGTAGAGGATAAGACAAAAGCCTCTGTAAGGGGTTTTTGTGGGCGTCAGTAGCAACCAAAAAGGTCCGACTGTTTGAATGTTTTTATTGTATAGGGGGACAAACGTGCAGTCGGAGTCATTTTCACAACTACCGACGGCCGCATAGACATTCGCATAGAGGCTATACAGGTGCGCTGTCCGCCTTTCTCCACACCTCTTCCTCCCACCTCCATGGGTCAGCGGTTGATACCTTACACTAGAAAAATATACATATCTGTTTACTTAATATATTTAAAAATAAAATATTAATCTCTGACAATTTTGCGTTGTGACGTGTAAAGTTAATTGCCTTGAGGCGTGAAGATGTGAAATTTTATTTATTAGCCATTGATAAATATTAAATATTCTAAGAACGTTTAAATAATAATGAATGAACTTTATTAAGCTCTCCCACGCTAACAACTGCGTATTTCTCGAATCTTTTTACAAAGTTTATATCAAAATGATATCCAGCTGCATAATAAATATATTATTGTTAGGTAAATATTTAAGATAAATATTTTATGATAAAAATAGTTCTTAGATATCACGTTGCCGAGATCATCAAGCTAAGGTAAATTGGTGAACCGGTAATAAATTTAGTTACCTAGCACCTAGTCTAGCGATGAGTTCTGTTACAAAGAAAAAAAAATATTTTTGTAATTTCAAATAACATTTATTACTTTTACAGTGTGTTTGTTTATTACACAAATAGAAAACGATTAAAAATATACAAAGCTTATTCGATGTATAAGTCCATCGGCTGCAATACAGTCCTTTAAACGTTGAGGCCAGTTATCGATAAAAACTCGCACTCTATCCATGTGGAAATTCTTCACTGCCAATCGTATGGGTTGTTTTAGGGAGTCCGAATTATCAAGGCAATTAAAGCAAGCTGAATTCTCTAAATCTGACCATAAATCAAAATCCAGTGGATTAAGATCGGGACTAGACGACAGCCAGTCTTCAGCTCTGATGAAGACTTTCGCTTCCAACCAAGACGGCGTGGACCTATCTTTATGACTCGGCGTAGAGTCTTGAAGGACCACACTTGGTAATTGAATATGGTGTTTTTAAGGGGCTTAACTACCTTCTCAAGAATGCTATCTTAATACACTTGTGCCGATGTTTTGATACCTTTTTCACAAAAATATGGCACAGTCACTCCTTTACGTACCGTTTCAGTAGTTGTTTTGATTTTGCCACCCTATTCATCTTTAATTTATCAGTTAAGAAATGACCAGTGTGTCTCTTATAGGCTGCATCACATCTTGCGAAATTGGTACGGGTGCATAATATGTTTTAATTAGAGATGGTTAAGCTTATTAAACTTAACTGACAAAAATATTGTGTATTAGCCGATCATTTTGCCCACTTTTTTGGACGTTTACAACGCCTACTTCCTGATAATGTTGCTTTCCATTCGTGAAAAAATGGTTAAAATCGATCTAGCAGCTTCGAAGCCTATTCGATCTTAAAAATCGTTCCTCTTTATTATATTAGTATGGAATTCAATTTCATAAGTTCTGGTTCGAGGTAATTCATAGTAATAATATTTCATATTATTATGGTAATTAGTAGTTAAATATGGAATAGCTAATTGACTTTGGTAAAACAAGGCTTCGTTCGAGCTATTTCTAAAATATCATTTTCACTCACTTTGCGTATCACAAAACGCGTGTGCGTACTTCATTACTGTCGTAATTATAAAGAGGGGAGACAGGGGAGAGGTGTCATCGACATCTCAGAGGCGAGCGGAATATCTCGTGAAGTTCGATTACTTCGCGCGGTGATATGTTTGTAAACAACGGCCGGTACTTCAACTCCATTAACTTAAAATCATACCACAGAATAAAATAATACGATATATTTGGATACATAAAATAATAGGTAAGGTTTATTATGAGAAAAAACAAGAACGGGTTACTACCCTGAATATTGAAACCGTGTACGAGTTGTAGAATCCTTTAGGCACTCTGCTAATATTTTGATCGACGTTTACTCCTGTCCTCAGCGCCGGATCCAGGTGCGGGATTAGGGGCAGCAGGGTTTAAGTTTAAGGGTTAGGGGTCTTAAGATCATTTTTGCAGCCTTAAAAGGGCCCTCTTTTCAGCTCCAAGGTCAGCTCTAAGCCCCAGGCCCCGCCAAAGCTTAATCCGGCGCTGCCTCTCCTAGTTATGAATTGTTCGTAATGAGAACTTACCATGTGAATAACCTAAGATTAAATTGAAAATCATAAAATATGACTACTATATAATATTTTGATATCAGAGTCACTCGCGTTTTCATAACGAGTATGCCAATTAAAGCTTAATAAATTGACAAGCGTATGTAATAGGTACATTCACAACTGTATCAATTGTGTGAAGAAGGACGGGTCGCCTCTGATATCCTACTATTATTATACCTAAATGCGAAAGTTTGTATGTTTGTTTGTTTGTTACTCCTTTACGCAAAAACTGCTTAACCGATTTTCATGAAATTTGGCACACACATAGAGGGTAACTTGCATTAACACAAGTTTTTATCCCGAAAAAATGTTCCTATGGGATGTCTTAGGATGATATTCTATTTTTCACGGGATCGAAATGTACGCGAGTGAAACCGCGGGGCGAAGCTAGTATAGTATAATTATTAGAACTATGTTACCTAATCTACGCCCATCACAGAACTAAGTATAATCTGGACTGCGGTTTTAGCGAAATTGAAGGACTAAGATTAAGTCGGTTCGATTCGCCATTACTTGATACAATAATATGTTCTACGCGATATTTTCTGTTATTCACCAACACGTAATCAATATAGGAAAACAGGAATAGGAAGAAAAACATTATATTTTATTAACTTCGGTTACAATCCCGCGGATTTCGACAGTGTAGATAACAACTTTTATCGGGTCTTATCTTTACGACATCAATCTATATAATTGTCCGACCGCGTAAGCTCAGGACCATTGTGACTGCAAAAAGAAATGACTACTTTATTTGTTTAAGGGAGGAGAACGGACTGGCTTATCTGATAGCGAGAGATTACTGACCCGGCAGTTATATAAGAAGTGGGAAGTAGCAATTTCGTTGGGTCGCTTTGACTTCAGAATTCAAGAGACATATCAGTATGTCGCTAGCATGCTTCATGGGATTAGATCCTAAGTTTTATATTTTCTACAGAGATTGTTTACTGATAAGTGTTCCTATGGTAAGAAAGTGAAACTGTTTATTCAATGCGATTTGCTTAAGCGTGATGAGATGGTATGGGGTGTGCTAAGCGAGGTATTTCTTTGCTTACTCGCTTCACTTAAATTCATTACAAGTCCTGATAAACCGATATCACGCTGAGAGATCTCATAAGAAGAATCAATTTAAAACAACTCTAGAGGCACTGATTATGACGTACGGCCTAAAAAGCTCTAGGTTGAGTCATGAAATTTTGCAGGTGCAATCTCACTGCCAAATTCAACACAATACGAACAACGGTTATAAAAAACTAGACTTTCTTCTATGCCTAAACTTTATTTAGCAAGAAAAAAACGTAGGTATACTGAAATTCTAAAAAAATAGAAAGTCGTAAAAAATAGATTTTGTCATTTGAAGTAAAACCCAACACTTACCTGCAGCGTTTAGCTACAACAATATGTACAATCAGAAAAAAGGCAGAGAGAACCCTCTGATAGTGATAACATCGCCATCTACTCGCTTATGTTGTGAGCCGAAAATAGTAATGGGTACAAGCTCATAAAACTAAAATATATGATGTGGATTGTTGGGGCGAGTTCGGCGAGGGTCGCGGGATTTAAGGAGCCGAGTGAAAAACGGACTCGCGGTGACGACCTTTCACTGTACATCCTCAGAAGGGACGAATATACCAGTATATTCGTCCCTTCTATTCTATTATTCTATATTTTTTTTATTTTTTTTATTTTTTAATTGTATAAGAGGGCAAACGAGTAGTCGGAGTCCTAGTTATGACTACCGACGCCCACAGATATTTACATAGAGATTTGATAGATGCGTTACCCCCTTCTTTCTCCTACCTCCATGGGCCACCGGTTACTTACACATCGCTCGAAAATCGACTGCACAACTGTCACTTTACGTCGGAATCGCTTAAGAGAGAGGTAACGGAACTTCAGTATCTTTCCAGGTCTATTTCGTTTGTGGTAATAGAGGGACAGATACTTCAATTTCCCGCAGGTGAAAGAGATTCATCCCGATAGTGAATTAATATAGCTAATAATACTTTTACTATCGTGGCCTGGAGACTGGATCCTCTCGTCCTCCCTCTCTATTCAAAGGACATAATAATTATTTACTTATTTACACCGATTCACATAGATATTTTTTTGTAGTATCTTTAGTGGAACATTTTTTTTAATTTCTTTTTATTTTCACATGTTCGTTGGTTTTTTGTGTTTGGTGTTTATCAATTCATATAATAAAATATCGAGAGGTAAATTCGGCACAATTATACCTAATGTATATTTCGTGATGTGGGTTGTGATCTTTTGACATCTACTATAATAGAATTATTATGTGAAAAATCTATTACAGCGTGCTAACATATGCGTAAAGTATAATACGATCTCCGGACAAAATATATTTTTTCCGCTCCTTCCCGCTCCCTCCTCCACTGAGAACATGCCACTTACACTGTACGAAACGCGACAGCGCAGCTGTCTCTTTACGCTGCAGGTATAGTGTAAGCGAGAGGGTCGTGTCAGTCCAATTCGGCTACAATGTAGCGTGGCACTACCTCTGACCTAATTATGTTGTTTATTAAATTATCTTATTAAATTCCATTCATCGAAGTAAAATGCCTCCATGAGAGTGAATCCTTCATAGGTTCGTATAGGCAATCTTCTGGGCTGCATCATCAAACGGTAGAAGTAATTTCATAGCTTTTTTAATTCAATTTATAGATAATTTATACAAAATCTTAATTTGATTAAAGTTACAAACAATATATACTATTGAATAGAACTTATTCTCATTCACCTTTGAAAATGAATTTGGAAGTTTTATTTACTTACTTACTTTTCGCAAGTTTTGAGTTATTGTGTAAACGATTTGGTTGCAGCATCGCTTAGCATTTCGTTAGCTTATTATAATAAATGTTTAAAAGTAATAAATATGTCGCGACGGAAGATGCTGGCGGGTCACAGTATGGGGAGATATCTGTTGTTATTAATCCCTTCTCGTATTTTAGACAAAGAAAATAAACTTGTATATTTTATTGAAAAAAGCGGCAGACGATTTCATTCACCGGATGGTGACGCCAATATTTACGCCATCTTAGGTTTCACAGCTATATTGTTTATTTAATTTAAATTTTTAATCTGAAGAATTCGGGTGCACTCTCAAAATATTTTATTAAGAATTTTAAATAGGCTAGGCGGTCTATTTAAAATTCTTAATAAAATATTTTGAGAGTGCACCCGAATTCTTCAGATTAAAAATTGCTTAGTTTAATTTCCAATTACTGCATTCATGCACATGCACAACTCATGCAGACCAAGCTCAGCCATAGAACATGGTCATCGAGGTCCCGGTTTTGATTCCCAGGCTAGTACAAGGTGTTATTGCTATTATTTCAACTACTAAGTGCTTGAAGCCTATTTCTAGCTGCCTGGAGGCAGAATTTCTGGAGTATTACCTATGCACATTAGAAAGCACTTCGAGACGTTGGAAAAAATCACCAAGAAACACTATTATAATCAACACTTGAACGATATAAATAATATCACTACTTATGTATACTAGTCTCATTAATATTTCATATACAAAAATCCATCAACCAGTAACTCTATGATCTGTTCCAAGCTCTCTCTCGTGAGTTAAACTGGTCACGTCCGAACAAGTCTATTTTCCTCCTTCTCAAAATTATCACGTTCCGGATATCTGCGTCATCCGATTCAGCTTTTTCTACCGAACAAAAAATATACACACTGAAATTATTTTACGTAAGTATCCATACCAACACCGTATTTGGATAATTGGAGTTTATTCCGAGCCAATTTAAGGTAAGTAACTTATGGAAAAAAATAGGGAATAAATTACTGATAGAACGTAATAGTCAAACACCACCAGAAAGAGGGGTTTCTCCTACTTGAGCAGACTTCAATTCAGAACCATGTTCGTTTCAGCAAATGCTAGCCACGTTTTGGAACTGAAACACAGGTCTCATATGTAAAGAAGAAAGATGCTCAGCCAAGTGCTTAGAGTTTAATCCTGAACGCATTGAGCGTTCTCTGTCCCTTGCAAGAACCGGGACAATTAGAGGCGGGCTCGTTTTGATAGGTTCCTACGAAAGTTATTACGAATTTTTGAAAGATTTTTTTTTAATTTATTACGAAAATTAAGCCGGTATGAAAATTATTCCGACGAAACCCCAGCGGGTGCCTTCAGCCGCTATAATTGGAAGGTCCCTCATCTGCAGGCAACAGGATCCTTCCAGCGACAGGCTGGCCTCGGCGAAAAGCACAATCTTCTTTGGGGACTGTCCAGCTGCCTCTGAACAGTCCTTACTACGATGGAACTTGCAATGGTTCTTATCCTGACCCCTGGACCCAGTACTCCAATGGAGCATACCAATTGGTGGCGTACCAATGTCCGTAATCGGACCCGCCACTCCCCAATTAACGCCGCCGTCTGCTGATTCAGGGGGACAGGTGGAGGAAACCTTAATTGAGCTATCTCAGTCTGGCCTCTCACTCTAAGCCTATGCGGTATATGTAGCCCTGTCCGGTATACAGTAATGAGGATCACAGATGCACGCAAGCCACGGCAAGGTGGCAGCATCTTCGAGGGGGAAATAGGCCCATAACCTGCTAGTCGTTAGTACCATATTTACTTAATAAAAGTACCGTCATGCCCTTTAGTTAGAGGCAGTGCCATGCTGCCTAGCTGGTGAGGTGTGCTGGCTCGCCCGGGGATGTACTTCTCTCTCACATGATACCATCATACGTTCGATACGTTTGGTGAATTCCCGGTGGTCTATTGGAGGGGAAGGGGAAAGGAGGTCAACATTTTGCTGATGGGCGTCGGTAATCATCAAAACACTCCGATTGTTCGCTTGCTAGATACTACGAGAAAATTTCTGCAGCTGTTTTCTCGGCGCATCGATGTCAACGACTCGATGTTATCTAAATTTGACACGCATCGAGTTTAATTACGGCGTCACCGAGCAGACGTGAGCCCGGCGAGGACGTGTCTGTACACGCCTCGCGGGCATCAGCAGCGGGTTAGGGACCTACTCGTAGGTGTTTACACTTTCATACTTCAATTATCAAGATCGAAAACATTGGGTGATAAAGGGTTTTGACACTTTAGTAGAGCAGCGACGATTCACTTCGAAGGTACTAACTTTAGCGCAGTTATCTTTTTTTTTCCAAATTACATTATGCATTATATTTAATAAGAGGTAGTGCTACGCTGCATGCATGCATGTGTTTGCCCCGTTGTACTACAAAAAAAATGCGTTGGTCAACCTTGCTTGCGGTAACAGAAATCATCGAAAGCCTGATCCCAAAAATACTAAGAATCTTCAAGATACGAATTTAGTAGTCAAAGTTTGACCTATCGACTAATTGTTTGTCAAAAAGGAACTTTAATTCCTGTGAGCAATTTAGTGAAGAACATGAGGGCTCTCAATATTTTATACCTAAGACTTTAGAGCCATTTTACCGTAATTTAGTACAATAGTAAAGTATCGAGACAAGACCGTATTCGAGCGGAAGGTGTATGATGGGGTGTGCATAATCGGTTGCGCGTCTTCGCACGCATAATTCGCCAGGGTTTTATGTCTATCTGTACCCACACGCACACACACACACACACTCAAAATTTATGTGTTGTGTTGAAGGCTTTAAAGCTCACACCTAAGATTAATTAACTTGATCCTAAGTCCACACACATCGCTTTGTTTTAACAATACATTACAGTTTCCATCAATAGTCTGCTACTGTTGTAGGTAATTCGCAAACAGAATAAACTTATGTCTAAAGGGACACTAATAAGGAGTAGTATAGGGTGTATCTCTTGTTTCTCTCTTCCCAGTAATGAGCACATCGAACGAAACGAAATCGGGATCGAGCGAATTGGGCCGGCACGACCGGGATGATATTTCTCGCTTACACGATATCGGCGTAAAGTGACAGCTTTGCTGTTGCATTTCGTGCGGCTTGACGGTAGCCGATGGCCCATGGAGGGGAGAAGAGATAGGATGGTAATCGGCATAACCTCTATAAGTCGGTAGTCGTGAAAATGACTCCGACTTACTTATACTATAAAAAAATATCCAGCTTTGCAAAATAACGTATGGTCCGAATTCATTCATCTCAACATCCCAACTTATTCTGATATCCTAGTAAATTATAGTGGTGTAATGGTGCATAAATCCACGGAGCAGCACTTGCCTGTGGCGGGTCGGGATAAAGGCGCTGAAAATATTTGCGGAACAACACCCGCAGATTTATGGAGGTAAATTTTGTCGAGGAAATATTATTTGTTCTGCGATGAATGTACTGATACTCGGTAGTACCTACTGCTGTTATTGATCGAAGGAAAGACGTGAACAACCCATGTGAAATTTATATATACTTTTGAGAAGAAATGGTATTTATGGGAGCACCGATATATCTATACCTCTATTTCCCATCGTTATCTCAATCCCATGTCTGAAAACATAAAGTCACTTTTATATTAAGTATTATTTTTTTTTATAGACTGACGTCAAAAAATAATTCAGCACCTACATGCTATAAGCGCACATCAAGAAATATTAGAAGGGCAGACACGTCATTCTCACACA
>LUGF01014814.1:194685-205610 GCA_001625245.1 Calycopis cecrops
TATGATCCGAATTCATTCATCTCAACATCCCAACTTATTCTGATATCCTAGTAAATTATAGTGGTGTAATGGTGCATAAATCCACGGAGCAGCACTTGCCTGTGGCGGGTCGGGATAAAGGCGCTGAAAATATTTGCGGAACAACGCCCGCAGATTTATGGAGGTAAATTTTGTCGAGGAAATATTATTTGTTCTGCGATGAATGTACTGATACTCGGTAGTACCTACTGCTGTTATTGATCGAAGGAAAGACATGTGAACAACCCATGTGAAATTTAGCTGATATAGTTAATTATTGTGGTATACTTTTGAGAAGAAATGGTATTTATGGGAGCACCGACATATCTATACCTCTATTTCCCATCGTTATCTCAATCCCATGTCTGAAAACATAAAGTCACTTTTATATTAAGTATTAATTTTTTTTATAGACTGACGTCAAAAAACAATTCAGCACCTACATGCTATAAGCGCACATCAAGAAATATTAGAAGGGCAGACACGTCATTCACACACAGCTTAGACAGTGAATTTACTAGAAGGTTGACTGTAAAGTAAGTAGGTACACGGTTTCCTGGAGAGCGGCGATTAAACCGTAATTGAGAAAGGTTTTGTCATTTTCATGCGGCCCGCATGAAGCTCTGGTTTCCCAAAAAGTCTTTAGGCATAATTCGTGCCGGTCCAATCTTTTGACAAAACAGAAATGACACTAATATAATATAATTAATTTACATTAAAACTTAAGTGTAAATAATGGAGTAAATATTCGACCGCGAGTTCAATACAATTTGAATCAATCACTCGCTAATAAAGTCACTGACAGATATTTCAAACAACTTGTGTTTCAATTGATGTTTTAATCAGCTCTTTTTAGGACTATTGCACGCCTTTCGGCGATGCTTGTCTAGAAGTTTCTCAAGATTTTGTTAAAACATTAGAAAAACTTATTTATTCTAATGAAACTTATTTTTTATGATAACTAAAAAACTTTAAACAACAACTCAAAAAAAGCCAGTTAATTGGTCATTTACATAATTTCTCCTTATTTTTTAAAAAAAACACACATTTGAAGTCCGGATCAATAATATTTACACAAATTTTACATACACACAATCATTTTACCCGTTTACATTTTGTTGCTCGTGAAATATAATGTGATAGCTTCTCCGGACTTTTAGAAAGACACAAAACAAAAATATGTACCTCCAAATCAACAAGAACTAAAAAAACGTGCCCGCTTCGTTGATAGTACGATTTTTAAGGAGATGATTTGCTCTCCCTTCCTTCTCCCCTTCAATGAACATGTCATAATTATGTTTTCAAGTGTAGCAAGACATTTACTGCTTTAGTGGAAAGATGACTATATGCCAATTACCAGTATATTAATAAACCCATAAAATCCATAGCGTTTGCATTTTGTAAGTAGCCGGTGGCTTAACAGGGGAGATTTGGTGAAAGTACAACGCATGTTTATAGACATTGTACGCACGTTAATTGGGGTCGAAAGTCACCAAATGTATCCCATTGTTCATTTGTTCCCCCATACTATAAAAAATAAGTAGAAACATATCATATTATACTATTTAAGAGTCGTATTAGTTTACATTTAAATCTCAAATAGAAGCAATTGTTTTTTACAAACAGACGGACACCATTAGACCGCTGCCGCGCTGTTAGTTGTCACGGCGGCGGGTCATTGAACCTTCGGCAAACACAAGTTTAGATTGGAAAACGAGGGGCGACCGTTTCCTCACAATTTTATTCGGCATTTCAACGTCTCGCCTACATCTGTCAACTGTAACTATTGTATAGTTACCATAGCTAGTGTGCGCGCTTATACAGTCCAATTTTGAATGTAGTTAGACAGTTGCAGTTGATAGTCCAAATCAGTCTGTTTGTTTATATTCTTAAGTCTCTAGAAATGACGGGTGGTATAGATTTAACACGTCTATGTGTGTGATTTCCCTGAACTGAACCTAAGCCTAAACTAAAGGATTGTTGTTAAAAACTTTAACTTTCGTATCTCGCCCACAATTCTGAAATAAGATCCGTGACTCTAGTATTTATTTGTAAAAACAGCGTACATGTGGAATAATGTATTGTTTGTGCTCACAAAATCTGAAAATTATAAGTAATACTCATTAGTAGTAAAATAAAATAGGATCTGTCCCTAGAAGATAGAACTTTGAACTATCAGTGGAGCTACGCTGATTTCCGTGCTACTCTTAATATTTTTCTCTGCCCCGATCCGGCTTAAGAAGTTTACAGTTCAGAATACATTTTCTATTTTAGACTTATTACTTTTAATGTTGAGTATCGTCAAGTGCGGTAAAAATGGACATTTACTAATTATTGTGAATTGTTTGTACATATTGGGCGAGCAAAGCGAGCCCACACGGTACCACTGCCTGTACATTTTTGTGGTACACTTTACGGAAAAACTATAACTCCTTTGGGTTTGAGCTTTATCATAGTTATTTAAATATATGTCTAGATGTGTTATCTAATATTAAAATATAAAAAAAACTGTATTATACTTTAGACGACATTTATGATTTAAGATGTGGCATAAAAAATCTCGAGAGTCCTTATAAAGCTGCGCTTTTTCGCTAGTTTTACCTGTTATAGGTAGGTAATTTATAATTAGCTATATGTTACCTCTTCGTAAAAATAATTTTTGTATATGTATAGTCCGTACCTAACGCACTTTATAGCCAAAAATTTATAAATAGTGTAGTTAAACCATTTCAAAATTTTTTGTTCATTCTTAGTGAAGACGCCTTCTGAGTGAACAAAGGACACCTCCCATCCGGTGACTCGGCTGCGTTTACCCCAGCAATATAAAGACCGTGTCATATTTAAACCAAATGTGAACCGGCGGCGTCTACTGCTTGCGAATTTCACATTTCCACATTCTGCACATTACCGTCTGGCGCGCCTTTGTACAATCATCGCTACAAATTTCACACATTTGCATCGTACAGTTTAAACGCAGAACGTTTCGATGTAATATACCGTTGGCTGCGGCTCATTGGAAACGATATTTGAATAGAATATTATGAAACGTACATTCAGCTAGTAAGAGGTAGTGCCATGCTGAATAAAGCGGAATTGGGAGGCAGGAGAGGTACCTCTTGCTTACATGATACCGCCGTGGAATAACAGCTATGCTGTTACGTTTTGTACGGATTGTGAGTAGCCGGTGGCCCATAGAAAGGGAGCAGGATTGGGCAGCGCATTTGCGTAGAAATTGTGTGAATATGCATTGATGTTGGTCATCAAAAAATACTGATTGTTCTTTTGCCTCCTATATTATAAAACGTACAAGCCATCGTTGTTTGCGTTCTAGCATTGATGCCGAGTCGAGCCATCACGGCCGGGAAAGTAACTCTCGCTCACGTGATATCAAAACATATGGCAATGTTTCACGTTTCGTGGTTACATTACATTAATTGGTTATTGGTTACATTAATTGGGGAAAAAAGTGTGAAGGAGGGAAACAAGGTATAACCATTATCCGTGCCCATGGTATTGAGCGTAGGTTATTACCAAATGGCCCCAATTGCTAGTTTGCCCCATAATGCTATAAAAAAGCTAAATAAAATTAAACACTATTTTTGTGAAAAACGAGGTTTTACATTATTAGTAAATTATGTATGTCACCCATAGAAATGCGATGATTATATCCAGATGTGTCGTGTCCTTCACCGAATCCTTGTTTAAAAACCATCATCTGCATATCCTGGTGTTGCAGATGTTTATGTATGCCCGTTGTAGTTACTAAAAGCTGAACTTGTTTTTTTCTTTAACAATACTGGCATACGAGAAATCACAGCCCTTTTCATGACTACCGACACCCATAGACAGTCGTATAGAGGCCATACAGATTCGTTGACCCATTCCTCCTTCGCCCTCCATAGGGTAACGTAGGAAGCGCGAGAGCGCAGCTGTGACTTTCCGCAGGTTTCGTTTAAACGAGAGGTACTTACACACCGCACGAAACGCGACAGCACAGCTGTCACTTCACGCCGGTCTCGTGTAAGCGAGAGGTACCTCCCCGGTCGTGCCGCCCCAATTCGGTTACACGCATGCATGCAGTGTAGCTCTACCTCTTGTATAAATGTTTGCTCCATAACCTATAAAAACGTACCAAGTGCTTTGCATAATAAGCAATTATAGAATTCATTAAAAGCGACCCTGTAGACAGCAGATTCAAAGGCGCCATCTTGTGTTTTCCATCCAAATAGCACATTATCATTTAATTATACCAGTACCAAGCGCAGCGGTGTGTTTATTCTTTGCAATAAAACCAGTACCTACTCTATTATAATATCTAGTGCTTGTATTGTACAAAGAGAAATTTACAAGAATACAAAAGTACAAGAAGTTTTTTATAGCATTACTAGCTGCGCCCCGCGGCTTCGCCCGCGTAAATTTCGATATCGTGGAAAATCATTCCATGGCATCCCTCAGGAACATTTTTTCGGGATAAAAAGTATCCTATGTTATTTCTAATACCTCCAGGAATATGTGTACAAAGTTTCATAATGATCGGTCTAGTAGTTTTGGCGTGAAAGCGTAACAAACAAACTTACATTCACATTTATAATATTAGTAAGGATATGACACTTATGACTATAGAATACAGATGCCTATACGTGCAGACGTGTTACCTTTATTCCATCCTCCAGTGTACTACTGGAAATTCACTAACTGCAAGAATAGCGACAGGTATCATGTAAGCGAGATGACCCCGATGGTGTCGCTATGATTCAGCTGCTATGTAGCAAATTACCTCTTACTAAAACTTACTTGTAGTGTACTTCTTAGTTCTAATTCTATACTTATAATATCTACAATTTCAGAAGGGTTGTATGGTCCCACATTTACCCATTAAAATGTTTAAATTAATTACTCAAATAATACACATTTATTCTTTTAAGTTGGTTTTTTCTTGGGCTTGGTTTTGAATTTATAAAAGTGTCTAATTGGTTTTAAAGTGCCAAGTAACTATTCAATACTAAACTCTTATTTATCACATAATATCTTCATATTAATTAGGTACCAACTACAAAACTAAAAGTAAGAGCTTCAGAGATTCTATTTCAAGTTCCGATTAGACTATAAATGTAATAAAATGTAATTACTTTTATTTCAATTAATTTCATTTTATTCAATAGTCGACTCGAGACTTTAATTGGATCCTGAGAAACCAGCACTAAATCACCAGAAGTGTTTGTGAATACTTGTTTTTATTCTGCATTTAGGTAGGTAAAATATGATAGACACTTCCAGACAGATATTTTAAAAGTAAATGGTAGATTTCCATTAGGTAATGAGAAGGTGCGAGTTTCATTTATCAAAAAACTTTACAACGGCCGTAACTCACAAGAATTTGCGAGTACATTAGTAACTCGATAATGTAATGTAATAATGAATTAATCCTTTAAATAATACGAGTAGATTTTTTTTCAGCACTTTTCGGAACCAATTTATCGGTTACCCAGGTTTGAACTTAAATTGATTTGAACTCAGTGCAAGGATTAAAATATTCTTATAAATTTGTATCACTGCCAATTTTAGAATAATTTACCTAAATCTCTATTTTCATGAATGGATTCATTGTATCGAATCCATTAGGACTATTTTCAGAGTGAGGTCAGTGTAAGTCCTGATAGAAACAATTTCGAATATATTTTGTCGAGCCGCCACTCAGATTGTAAGTCATGACTATCAGTGTTGGCGCAGAGATTTCTAGGAGGCCTACTGTAAGTGAGACTACTGAACTTAGTTAAAAGAGTTTTAGCGATAAAGGGGGTATTGAGAAAAAGACTCGAAATATTTATATGACGAAATATTATTATTTTTTACTCCTTCCTTTTTATACGATATTTTTTATATTACTTTACATATAAATCAGCATTATTTATTTATAGGTAGGTATTCTTTTTTGACTTTTTAACTTCATCATTTCTTATTTTTGTATGCAAATGAACTAATACATATTTACTATCATCACTGAACAGTTTCATTTTATTTATTTTTATACTATGAGGGGGTAAACGAGAAATCAGCTCACAGACATCCACATAGAGGCTATACAGATGCGCTGCCCTCCTTCCTCCTCATCCCACCACGGGCCACCGGTTACTCACACACCGCACAAAACGCCAGCATTCACTTTACGCCGGCTTCGTGTAAGAGGTAATTCGGCTACATGCATGCAGCATGGCAACCTCTTACTAAAAGTGACGAAGTCAGTACAACAACGTTCTAGGCCGGATCTATGTTGCATAGGCTGACGTGGAACAAAGGGCAGTTCCTGTTGGATGTCAACGTTTCCCCGAAGGCGTCATAAAGGACTCGTAAACCTAAAAAACTATCAATGAACTGCCGGCCAGGGCGCATTATCGTCCATAAATTTTAACGCCGCCACTCAGCGGTTTACGATCACACAGTTAATGCACTGCGGCCAGCGCCGCTGGTGCTTCACTTCGAATTCATTATGACTTCTTTATTTTTCATAATACTAGCCGCGCTCTGCGGTTTCACTCGCGTATGTTTTGATAACGTGGAAATATCGTGATGAAAAAACCGGCCTTAAATATTCATATTATTTAATTTTTTAGTATTTGTTGTTATAGCGGCAACAGAAGTACACCATCTGTGAAAATTTCAACTGCCTAACTATCATCATAGTTCATGAGATACAGCCTGGTGACAGACGGACGGACGGACGGACATCGGAGCCTTAGTAATAGGGTCCCGTTTTTACCCTTTGGGTACGGAACCCTAAAAATTGATGTTGGCCGAGTCGCAGACCTACATAATAGGCATACAAAATTTTGACACGTGACCTATAAAGATGATGAGCGATGGCATCTGGACATCTGCCGCCTCAGTCCACCCGTGACAGTGGTTGCTGTAAAGTTTCTGAAACGTCGGAATTGTAAAATACTTAAATATATCGCGATAAAACAAGTTAAACTTGTTTTATTTCAAATTCATTATTTTCAATTTGTGCCAACATGTCTGTGTAGGTAGGGCTTGGAGACTTGTTGCCCAAGTGACAGCAAACCAATCCCTCGATAATATTTAAAACTATTACCACCAACCTCGGAAAGCACGTTAAGCCCTCGATCCAGCGCCTGATTTATCTCCGGTCGTGTCGGACTGCCGTCCCATCGAAATAAGAGAATGAGTGTCTGCGCGCACATTTGTGCACTTTATTATATCTTGCGCATATGGTTCATCTCCATAGAGACGACCGTCGTAGCCGAAATTTAAACAATATAAATTATCTATGTCTAGTTGGCTATCGGTTATCAAGTAGGCACTATTAGGTATAGATTATCGGATCGATTTCCGACTAAAGTTAGTGCTATGAGGAGTTTTACCGTGTCAGCAGTTTTTCTTTGAAGCCGTCGCTTCTGCAAATTCACTTACGAAATTAGTCTTTCCAAGTCATAATCTGCCCGGGAAATTATAATTGTTCAAAATTAAAATACATGACACAAACGAAATGTAACAAAATAATAATTATGGTAATATAGCCACCATACATACCATACACATTTTAAACCCAAATTTAAAAACCAATTCTTTTGTTTGTGTATTATCTTTTTGGGAATAATTATAAGCCTAAGCTTCAACATTTAGCCTCGGGCATCCTTATACGAAGAGCCTCGCCAAACGAATAGATAAGCATGTGATTGATATTTCTAAAAATAGAAAATATAATCGTATCATACTTTTGTGAAGGAATAAACGTTTTATCTTTTTCACATAAAGGGCACGAGCTTAAAGCCTGAAGGGTGAGCTCAAATATCACTAGAATGTCAGTGACACAAACAACAAAGCAAATGATATAAAAACAATACGCGAAAATAACGACTGGTATTCTATTATTAGCATTTAGCTGCTGGATATATGTATGAGTATTATGTTAATTATATAATATATTATTATTTGTACAAAAATATGGCCCAGTGGCAGAAAGGAGGCAGGGACAAATGTCTGCATAACAATTACAATTATCTATTAAGTTCAGTAGTCATCGTAAGGTTCAACTATTAGTTTTTCATGACCACCAATGCCCGTAGACATCCGAATAGAGGCTATACAGATGCGCTGCCCTCCTTTCTTCTCCCACCTCCATGGACCACCTGCTACTTACACACCGCACGAAACGCGATAGCACAGAAGTCACTTTACGCCGGTCTTGGTAAGCGAGAGGTACCTCATGGCTCATTGATCGTGCCGGCCCAATTCGGCTGCTTGCAAGTATGCAGTGTGGGCACTACCTCTTACTAAAGAACAACTTCTTTCGAAGAACAACTAATATTAAGGTACAACGATCGAGGAGAAAGATTATAAGACAAGATTTTGTGTGTGTCTGGCCATTACAAGTCGTCCGGGAGAAGTTTGCTAATGAAGTTACCCGCTGTGACGTACGTGCGGTGTATCGCCGACGACAGCCGGTCGTTCACTACGGTAGCACTTATCGCCATGTTCTGTCCAGATATTTTTAAGTAAAACTTCGTTACGCGTGCTTTACTTGGGCAGTAAGCTGATGAATGCGTGAGGTCGTTACGAAAAGTGTGATCGGGCGAGGCGAACGGAAGTGGGTGTCGGTAGTAATGAAAATGGCTCCGACTGCTCGTTTGCCCCCCCTATAGCATAAAGAAAGCCTGTGAGTTACATAATCAAAAAACTGTGACTTCACATCATTGTCAAAAACAAAAGCCCCGTGGCTAACTCTCAGGTGTGGCCTCTGTCACCCTTTGTTAACAGGTACTTCTCTGACGGAGACCCCTAGGACCACTTTTTCCCATTTGGAATCTTGTAGTTACAACATTATTTTGTTGTTATATATAATTCACAACATAATATAAAAAGCAAATATGATTTCGTTACGGTTTTAGGTGGGTACGAAAAAAAAATTATAGCACTGCCCATTTTTAGATATTTTATTTGCGTAGTAAACGCAAAAAATGATGTTGTAAAGGAGACTTTTATTCTTTAAAACACACTTAAAAATATAATAATAGAATTCAAATTCCAGGCAACCATCAACAAATAAAAATAGTCAGCCGCGGCCAAACCCAAAGTCACCTAGATTTATTTGACCAAGGAAATGGGCCCACAGAGTAGAGTGAATTGAGTTCTTGTCAAGACAGAATCGCATTAAAATATTGAAAATAAAAAAAACAAAAGACAAAAAAAATACTTAATAAAAAAGAAAATAAAATAATAATAAAAAAAAGAAAAGAAAATAATTAAATGTGAATTAAAATAACAATAAAAGAAAAGTAAACTAAACTTGAAAACGTAAATGAGATAACAAAGTTGTGACCACGGGTCGAGTTAAAAAAAAAATTGTCAGGAAATCAGACTGATTCTAAAATTCCATGTCAGAACGAATTACAAAATCCTCTGTGCGTATGTCTGTGGTCGCTCCTTTATACTATTAAAAAAATTCCAAGACAAATCACGTCAAATATCAGCGACGTTCGACACCCTGATAATGATGATACACCCACTCAATGAAAAGACTGATGTCCAATTCTCATAACATTCCATGTGTGAAATACTTCGTTAAAGTGTCCGGTCCTGAAATGTTAAAAATCACGGAATAAAAGTCCAGTCGTGTAAATGTGAAAACTTTGCGGTGACGTATTTTAAGAGGTTCGTTGACTCCCAGCGGACGAATCACACGAGCGCGTAGGGTGACCATGTTGTGTGTGTTTGGTAATAAAGTGTTTTTTTATTTTATTTTTGAGATACATACGCGAGTAAGTGAGCTACTCTACTGTCTACTGTCACTGTCGAATTGGGCGGCATAATTGGATGGTATCTGGTGCTCACATTACTTCTCCGCATTCCGTACGACGTGTGAAATTCCAGTGGCTCATTGATATGCCATTCTATATAATAGCGGAATTGGGCGGGATCAAGCGGGGAGATATATCTCTATATAACAGCTATGCTATCGTGTTTCGTTCGGTTTATGTGTATCCGGTGGCCCAATGGAGGGGAAGAGGTAATGAGCGTAAGTTTCAGAGGGCAGAAGGATGAAGGAATACGTGTAGTATTTTTTCATTCATCATCTTTAGTTATTATATTCTGAAATACAGCCATTATAAAGCACAATACCCAATTTAGTTCTTGACACTAAAGGTACAAGTTGGAAGCGGACGACATGAAGTTACAGCAGACGACGTGTCGCAGCGACATGGCGTCACGACACGTCATTAATTGGAACCCGACCGCAGATGCCAACAGCAGATGGAATCCAATTGATAGATATTTTGTGCTTTATGACCGCAGCGACATGTCGTCACGACACGTCATTGCGACACGTCGCTGCGGTCATGAATTGGAACCCGACCGCAGATGGCAACAGCAGATGGAATCCAATAGATAGATATTTTGTGCTTTATGACAACGAAATAAAATGCATAATGGGAATTAGGAAGTAATATATATCACTCTTTTCTTGTCAGTGATACATTTTGCCCATCTCTTAAATACACTCACTGGACGTGTCGTTGCGACACTACTGATCCGCGGTCGGACGACACTGGCGTCTGCCGCTCGACGACGCATCGCTAGCTTCGTGTCGCTAACTACAGAGGTAATTGCATAGAAATACATAGAAACCAATAGTGTCGCTGCGACACGTCGTCTGCTGCAACCTCATGTCGTCCGCTTCCAACTTGTACCTTAAAGAATAACGTAGAACTAGATTTGCTAAGCTGCATCTACTGCTAAGAGCCACTGTCACGCTCACTTACAATAATAATCATTTCTTGCCTAGCTGATGACATTATAAAGGTAATCAAATTATTATTAACTTGTTATACTAATTTCATACAAATATTTCCCTAAAATGTATATTCTAGACTATACTGTACGTAACTTTC
>LUGF01014814.1:215565-255458 GCA_001625245.1 Calycopis cecrops
GATCCTGAAAAAATCCCGTTTATCATAAACGGGATTTTTATTGAAACTGTTGAAGCCCTATGTGAATAATAAAGCATATTACTACACAATTTTTTTTCCATTTATTAAGTTTGATATTCAATAGCCAATAAAAATCTTCATAAATAATCGCAATTCATAAATCTAAAAGTCCATACTGAGCACTAAAATAAGGTTGATTTAATGTCGCTATATAATTAAAAATAAATAAGGAAATAGCGTTGAAAATTATAGTAACAAATATTCTATTCAAAAATTTTTCTTAATATTTTTGAATGCAATCCTTAAATATATTTAAGGTTACAGTTCGATTAATTATCACAGCAAGTAAGTATTTTTGAGCCTCAGACAACAAGGTCTAATTAATAAATAAAAATGTGATTTTTTTATATGATACCAGTGAAATTGAATCATCTAAAACCACACTCTATATCCATGATGTGTACATTCGGTAAAAACTATACCGGTCTTTTTTTCACGATTAACAGTATTTTTATGTTATTCCAACTATAACCTTTAAAATAAATTCAAAAACAGGAAGCGTTACAGTTCGCTTGAAAGAATATCAAACGAACTAACAAATTTTCGCATTTAAAATATGTGTAGCACTTATTTATATTTTAGCAACGAATTAACATAACAAATACAAAATTTATCCCGCGCTTTCTGGGAATTCTTACGTTTATTAGAAATCTCAAAATACTCACGCAAATCCATCCATGGTGGACTTCGCACTG
The DNA here is from genome assembly GCA_001625245.1 of Calycopis cecrops. Lineage (NCBI taxonomy): Eukaryota > Metazoa > Arthropoda > Insecta > Lepidoptera > Lycaenidae > Calycopis > Calycopis cecrops. Next base: position 216,321 of record LUGF01014814.1, read on the forward strand.
GATTCTATTTGTCTCACTCGTATATCAAACCCAGTGGCATTGGACAGGTAATGCGTAATGTTGTCTAATTCTTTTTCAACATCAGTTGGTTTTGCTCCTAATACCAACACTAACTGTTTATTCTCATCTAGTATATAAACCTGGAAAAAAAATAGCACAATATATAAATGTTTTTCCTGACATGTAATCTATGTATTCTTCTCGTTTCTATAAAAATTCAAGTGTGCCCGAGGCCAGGCTTTAATATTGAATCTCGATTTCCATTATTTCTACTTAAAAACTTATCAAATAATGATAATAATATAATACATTTTTATAATCATCTGTAGAAAATATGTTTTTGTCTTCTTAGGCCACGTTTAAAGCAAATTGTATTTTTCCGCTATTATTAATATTGCTTAAATCATTAAAATTGCCAGATACCGTAAAATACTTTAAAATATATGCCTGTAATATTAACATCTGAGCCCCATGGTTTTGTCTGAGTAAAATTTATCCCGAGGAAATTATTTTTCCTTTTCTCAACCTTAATAATCAACATCTGTTTAGGGTTTTTCACGTTGTGTGTGGCAAAAGAAACATTAAAACAGATAAACGGACTAACAGAAAAAAAGTTCTGTTACGGGTTTTCGACCCATCTAAACTTAATCATATTATTAAATAGTCATTCGCTTATGAAATTAACTTACGAAAACATTTGCAATGGCTGATCGACCATCATCAGAACCTCCACGATCAGTCGCTTTTACGTCAAATCCAATAACTCGACCGGCGTCTCTTGCGAATCCACCGGAAGCGCGAACGCGACCAGTTACCGCATCTACAGTAAACCGAGAGCTCTCAGTGTTAATAACTTGATAACGAATATCTGCGTTTACACCAATGTCAGGATCAGTGGCCTAGAATTAATATTTTATTTGTAAATTGTATTATAATTGAAACAAACAAATACATGTCTTAATTTCTTTTTTACCTGCAATTGAATAACTTCGTATCCAAATGATGCAGTTGTTGGAATAGCAGTAACCATCGGACGACCGCCATTAATAAACTTAGGGGCATTATCATTGACATCCTTAATTCTCACTATAATTTTGACGTCAAATTTAGTCATACCCTCCAATACGTCGTCCGAAACTGGGTAAATCATATGTGCAAGTTCTCTACTTATTTTTTGTCTTTCAGCTCTTACAATAATTTCATATACATCTTTAGCCTCCCTATCAGGGCTCCTAATTAGGTATATTGTTCCATTCCTCGGATCTATTACAAATGTTCTTTTAACATCTGTATCATTTTCATTGAGGATAAAATATCTCATCTTATTATTTTCGTAGTATTCTGTAAGATTTAGAGTCAAGAGTTCGACCGGTGTATGTACATTTTCCTCAATCTCTAATTCATAATATCGGGATATGAAAACGGGTTTATCAGAGACTTCTATTTCGTCTGGTATGTCCTTTACTGATAACATAACAATAGCCGTTGAACTTAAGCTTGGTGATCCTAAATCAGATGCAACTACAGTTACATTATGCATTCTCTGACTTTCATAATCCAGTCTTCCTATTGTTGTTATTATCCCTTCTTTGGAGTCTATATTAAATAAATTTGGTTGATTTTTTCTTTGTGGAAGGCTATATAATATTAATCCATTTCCGTTCCCAATAAAATCACTATCATTTGCAATAACTCTCGTTACTGTGGTACCAACCGGAACATTTTCTTCCAAAACAGCTTTATAAATTGGTATCATCATAACTGATTCAAAATTATGGTTGGATAACTCTTGTGCCTCTGGATGTTTCCATTCCAAAACTTCATCGTATGCGAAAAACTTTGGAGCATTGTCATTTACATCTAATACTTCTATCTCTACACTAACGGAAGAAGATAACTTTTTGTCATGTCCGTTGTCTTTAGCAACTACTGTTAATGTATATTTATCTTCTTTTTCTCTGTCGAGAATACCATTTACACTAAAGACTCCACTTATAGGTGATATTTCAAATGGCAAATCTTTGCTTGATGGCTGAATAAAATATGTCAAATTAGCATTCTGACCAAAATCTGCATCTGTTGCATCTACTTTTCCTAATACTCTCCTATTATATTGAGCTTCTTCTACATTGAACGTATACCATGATTTTTTAAACATAGGGAAATGGTCATTGACATCTGTAACAAAAAGTCTTACAACTATGTGATCACTCAGTTCACCACCATCTGTTACAGATATGTTTAATCGAAATTCCGATTCTGGCGGTAACGTTCTAGCAGCAACAATATGTCCATGTTTTTCGTTAATTACAAAATATCTTTTGGTGTGTAAAGCATTTGCGGGTGCTGAGTATGGTGGTATAAAAAGTTCTGATACAAATTCATATCCAACTTGACCATTGATGCCAATATCAGGATCTATAGCACTTAATTTTAAAACGGTAGTACCTATTGCAATATTTTCAGGTACTAAAAATAAAGGTGAATCTGCTGATACAGTAAATTTATTCTTTGGTTTAACTTTTAGCTTAATTACACTTCCGGAAGAATTACTTAGACTTTCCTTATAAATTATGATTTTACTTTTCTCGTCATATTCTGAAAACTCTATATTTTCTCCTAAAGGTATAATTATTTCACTAAATTTAGGGATATTGTCATTTTCATCCAAAACTTTAACTGAAAGTTTTGTTTCTGATTTTAAATTTCCATAGTCACGAGCAATAACTTTAAACAAATAAGTATCTTTTTCTTCGCGGTCAAGTTTACTTCCTACAAAAGTGACAATTCCTGTTTCTTCGTCAACCTTGAAAAGTTCAGATCCTTCACCGATAATCGTGAAAGAAAATTTGGCATTTTCATTTTCATCGGCGTCTTTAGCTATAATGTTATTATTCATTTTCACTTCAGTTCCTTTTGGGGCGTTTTCTGTAACTGTGCCTTCATAGGCAGGTAGTTCAAATATCGGTGGATTATCATTATCGTCATCTACATGTATGGTGATTTGATAAAGACCAGCACCAGATATTATTCCTTTATTAAACTCTGCTATAACCGTTAATTGATAAAATGGCTTTCGTTCTCTGTCTAAGGCTTTCTGCGCATAAATAGTTCCATCCTGTCCTGAAACAAAGTAACCAATACCATTGTATTACAATTATTGTACTTTATTATTATTTGACTTAAAAAGGACTAAAAATTAGTAAATTTAACCAAGTTTGTAAGTTTCGCACTCTCGGACTCTAAAAGTTATAACAATATATTTTTTTATTCAGAAGATCAGATAAATTTTCTCTAAGGGAATAGTCACATTATTAACCAAATCGGTTTTATAGTGTCATAAATTTAATATGAAGAAAACTGAAAATGAAAAGTAAGTTGTCAAATAATCTACACATACTTGTGAACTGACAAAGAAATTCAATATTTTTGAACTTCATATTATGAATATTTAAATACCTATTATTTGATGTCGGAAGTTTTATTATGTTTATTATATTCAACTTAGTTACTTGGCAACAACTAATAATTAATAAAAATAATATTAAAATATTCTTACCGATAGCGATTTCATTGACTACATCTTGTTGATTTGCAATAATAAATCGAATATTTCGTGTATTGTTTCCAGGCAGCGAACTAATGTTTATGTTAAATATTTGACCAATAACAGCACCGGCTATATTTTCTTTGACATGAAACACTAGAGGCGCATTTTTCCCTCTGAAATAGTAAATTTAAGACTTTATCGAAGTAAAACGAAGAAATATTTTGAGCTACAAATATAAAAGTAATTACCTACTTCAAGAAAATTCCTCTTTCATCGTTTAGGTCAACCACGTGAACTTTTGCATTAGTTGTTATTGTAACATTGATTTTTTCATGAATTGCTACAGCTTCAAAATCGTAAAGAGGCCGCTCGAACTTTGACAAAGTATCAATAACTGTAATCACCCCTGATCTTTCTTCCACAGCAAATGGCACTAGAATTATAACAAGGTTTATTGCTCGTGAAAAATATGCATGTTGATATTTTTCAGGACCTTTTTGTCTTTTCTACTATATGGAAAAAATATTAATTATATTTTGTGTGCCTACTGCATGAATATATCAGATCGCTGTGATTAGTAGCAGGCTGAGAACATTAAGTAAGAAAATAGCAAGTTTTTGTAGGCCGTCAATGTACTCTCACATAGGTTTTGATAAAGTTAAAAGTATTGTGTATATTTTTTAATTTCCGGTTAATCATAAAAACATTAAGTACTAAACAAATGAATGTTTACTTGAAACATACATAGCAAAATGTGTGTCATTTTTCAAATTGCCTTAATATTAATTATTCCAAATAAATTACCAACCTCCTTCTTCATAACCATGAAGTAAATCATAAGTAACATCAGATTTTTCCATGGCATCATTAACTTTTATTTGTCCCACACTAGTTCCAATGCCTACGTTTGATCCAACCCAAAACTCGTACGGAGCACCTATGAAATCAGGTCGATCAGGCTTGGAACCTATTAGAAAGAAAGAAAGAAATAATGTTTTTATTAGCACGATCACAATTAACAAATTTACATAGTTATTATAAATGATAGCAAATCGGTCTCAAGCTCGGAATTTGCTGGCATGACTGTCAGCGCGGTTTGGTGACTATACATTAGATATTTAATAAATTAATATATTAAATTATATTATCATCCAAAATATTGATAAAAGAATTATGGGCCAAGAATACGGTTGTCTTTTAGATTAATTGAACGGAACATTTTGCGCCAAGAGTCGTGGGGTTCAATCCCGCCTAGGACATGGATAATTCCTTTCTTGATATAAGTGAGCAATAAGAAAGGATTTTTAGAATTTAGACACCTAAGTGTGTGAAACAGGGGGGTGAAGTTTAGTAAGTTAAATAATTTACCTTTCATTCCAAATACATCAATAGTAACAACAGCCAAAGAATATCTTCTTTCACTTGGATTGGTTGGTTGATCGGAGGCTTCAATAAACAGTGCATGTCTGCCTTCTATCAAAGGTGATTCTGCCAAAGTGACAATTCCGGTTTTTGCATCCACTTGGAAAGGAGATGTAATGGTTAAATTAGAAGTTCTTTGTAAATCATATAATACCAGACCATTTCTTCCCAAATCCGGATCAACCGCCTTAACTTGTCCTATCTCTGTTCCGATATCGGCGTTAGATTTTACAGAAAACTCATATAAATTGCTTGGAACAAATACTGGGTTATTATCATTAGCATCCAGCAATGTTACTTCTACGGTTACATAAGACATCAGTTGATTTGCGTCTTCAAAGTATTCAATGTTTTCTCTATTACTACCAATTTTATCGGGAAAAATATATGTAGTTTTGTCTTTCATGTGCATATTGGATGCAATAGGATTTCGCCGCAATTTAGACAATCGTTGCTTATCCAAAAATGTTCCAACCACACTTGGTTTCTTTTCGTTTGCATACACTTTCATTCGAAGAGATGAATGTTGTTCTCTGTCCAATTCCGACTGAAATAAAAAAATCATTTATTTTGGATTGACTGCCGGGAGATTTTATTGCTAATATTTTATATTTATGACGTCACTAATAAAAGGCAAATGACCCGAAAATAGACCAGGGCAGCCCAATTTCTCAGAAATGTATGTCGGTGAGCTACATTTTTAACTCGACTTTCAAGGCGTTGGCTGAATAAGCTAACCACAAATTAAAATGATTCCTTAAATATAATTTTATTTAACGAAATAATTCCACCTGATTTCTAACTGTAAGCCAGCCAGTACGAGGATCAATAGAAAAGGCAGCCTTAGAATCGCTCAATTGATAAATAAATTCTCCATTATCTCCTTGATCTTTGTCAGTTGCCATCACTTGCAAAACACTAAACCCTGGAATAATACAAAAAGATATTATTAGTTATTATCCAAGACAATTATCGGACAAAAAAGTTAAAGAAATCTATTTAAAGCACAATTTTTGCATAATATTTAACATCTGTGTATCTTTCGAATTATAATTATAATTGCAATTATCAAATCTATTTAAAAAAACGAAAGCCAATAGGAATAGGCAGGCATAGGCGTTAAAGTAGTAGGATGAAAGTAATAGATATTGTACCCAATAATTACCATTAGGTAAATTTTCAACAATGCTTATGTTGTAGAAGTCCACTTCGAATTCTGGAAGATTATCATTCAAGTCTATCACTTCAACTTCAACTCGAGCGAGCGCCGTTTTCAATGGATTATCTACCTGCGATGCTTGTACTTGTAAGACGTATGAATTACCTGAAATGTAAAAAGTATTATCAGATTATGTGGATTACCATCATACTTAAATCTTATTACGTTATAGCCTAAATATTTAAATCTAGGATCGGCCGCAAGAATAACCGATCAACAACAGATTATCTCTATAGCTGTTGGCACTGTAAAGTATATAGTACCACCGCACACTACATGCATCGTTCTCCTTTACTCCGTCCCAACTAACGGAATTTCCAGAACTTCCATATTCATGATCCAGAAAGAGAGGAAACCGCAAAAATGCTACAGTAAAGGTTCATCATTCCACGCAATAATTACATATAGTGAGAATGTATGATAGTCTACTTTATTCCGCTGCAAAACAACCACTTATTTATAATTTCTAGTTTATAACTTGTTTGTAATATATAAATAGAATATATTGTTTGTTATAATATAATACTTTTAATAACGTGTTTCTAATATCTAAATAGTTATAATAGTAAAAGTAAGATGGTTTATAAATCTGCTATAGAGTATACCTGGCAGAGGAGGTTCGGTGTCTAAATCAATCTCCTTCTCAAGGAAAAGACTTCCATTTAGAGTGCTGAGCATGAACAACCTGCGGTCATTGCCTGAGATCAGCTCATACCGCACTGGCGCTGCAACGCCTACGTCTTGATCGAATGCTCGAATCGGATGCTCGAATAATAGTTCCAGATGAATTCTTTTACCCTGTAATGACATTCTCAAATAAATCAAAATAAATTTTGCAAATAAATTTAGACGTACCAAGAGTATGTGTATGCTAGCAAGATAAACTGGTTAAGTGAAGGATAAATACTAAATAGATATTTTATTGTTGTCCTAAAAGTTTTTTAGATAAGGAATGGCGCTTTGAGAAAGCGTGATATCTTGAGACTAGCAATCTTGGCACTAACTGAAAAGAGTCCACGATTATAAATAGACAGTCTTCTACCCAGTAGGTTGTGTTCTTAGTATATTGATTATAAAAAATGTTGTACAGCAGTGTACTGCTGTAAGATTTCATTTATTTCTCCTTAATCTTAACTTTTTGTATCTGTGTATTCATAGATCCTACTCGACATTTTTTTTGATTCACGGTAAATGGAAAGTAGTCTACATGAGTTATAAGCTACCAGCATCCAATTAGTTACTGCTACTTTATCAACTGGCGCTAGCCGCCACTTGGGAACCTTCCTTTCTCAACGGTTGTTGGTTCTGTGAGCATTGTGGCCTGATCATTGCCACTTCAGCTGGCTTATGTTCTGAACTATTTGGATTATGTCTCGCAGAGAAACCCCCGAGCATCGCTCCCATTATTGCACCGGCCGGCTTCACTAACATTGAAGTCGATACATTTCGTGTGCGAACAACGATCGATGTATTTTTGTGGACCATTTCAAATAGATTTTTATATATAACAAAATATTACAATTAGACTATAAAATTTAAAACACACCCTTGGAATGATGTTCTTCCTTATTTTAAAATTTGGCCGGAGATCAAAAAGTACCCCTGTATAATATAAATATTACTCGCAACATACCATAATTATTATTAGTTATTTACTTACCGACAAGGGATAGAACTCCGGTATCTTCGTCCTGTAGACTTCGTGAGTGAACTTTGGCGGCAGATCGTCGTTGTCTTGTACTATGATGTGGACTGATTCGTTACTGCTCCGAGGTGGCGAGCCGCGGTCCTGTCGTGAGCGATGTCATTAGTATGCGAGACTGATGCTATTATTGAGGACAGGTTGGCGCAGTGGTAACATAGTTTGACTAAGCTGAGCATGTTGTGTCAGGGGAGGCGAGTTCCAATCCCGACTATGTCATGGATGATTATTATCGATGATAATATGTATTTTTATAATAAAAATCTTAAAATATTTCCATTATTCAGTACTAGTTATACATGTCCTTGATGTACCAACTTAGCACCAGACTGGGCTACCGTGGTGTGTAAAGTCTGAGAGAACAGATATTATTTATTATTATTATTATATTACAAAGAATTAGTGAGACGTAGCGCCAGCTCAATAGTTATTAAGCTGTCTGCACTTAAGTTTTTGGTACACTATCTATGCCCGCGGATTTACCCCGTGTAATGAAATCTTTATTTCAAAGGAATTTTTGAGTTTTCGGTATACACCGGATAGCATAAAACCTAGACAAGTTTTATGATTTTTTTTTCCAGATTTTTTTTGTCTGTTTAATTTCAGATTTTGATCCTCATCTGTGCCAATCGAATCGGTTAAAATTTAACAAACTCACATCATTCAATTTTCTTCAATATTTAACAGTAAGATAATTCAAAAACGTTATAATTGCATACCTACGATGGCTGACGTTGGCACGTAATCTTATTATAACTTATAACAAGCGACAACAGTGCCATAAACCTAATAAAAACCGAGTACTGAATAAAATTAATGGTTTGCGTTATGTCTTCTCCTGGAATTTTTCTCAAAATAATATAAGGGTGCAGTCGGGCAGTTAAATTTTAAATTAGTGGGGAATGTATGGTCGCTGAATTCAGATTCTAGAAAGCGGCTAAATCGCCGATCGCGGATGCTAAAAGTAGCACGTGTGCTAAACAAGTGCAAAGAGTTTAAGATTACTTTTTTTTGTTACGTATTATAATTATAAGTGTACGTGTTGTTCTATTTCCATCTTCCCCTTCAAAGGGCAACAGGATATTCACACGCCACAGAAAACGCAATAGCTGTCACTTTGCGACAGTATCAAGTGGGTAAAACGCAGCAATGATACTACGTCTTATCGGAGTGCCTGTCTCGTTATCATTATAATCGTCATCATATCATCTCGTTGTAATCACCGTTTTATTTATACTTACAGAAGCTGTGACTGTGAGAAAGAATTCCTTGTCTCCGCTATCAAAGTCTAGTGGCTTGCTCAAAACGAGGCCAGCTTTATGGGAGCTCTCCAGAGAAAATCGTCCATCCTCGTTGCCCGCGCTGATGCTGTACTGGACATCGGAGTTGGGAGTATTAGGCTTGTCGCGATCGAAGGCCCTAATGCCCTTAAATATTATCAGACCTAAAACAACATAAAAAGAAATTAGGGTCCATGTTTATGGAAGGAGCAATATGCTAAAAGAAAACGGGAATTCCCGCGAGATTTTGGCGCCAACGAAGGCAATATATTGTGGTCCGAGAGTATTTATGTATTTTCCATTATATTTGTGTAATGGTGTGTTTGTAGTGGGCGGTAAAGTAAATGGTTTTCATTTTTAGGATGTAACGTTATAAGGAAATCGTATTACTTTGTAAGGTCAGTCTGTCTGACCAGATTTGGACGATTGTTTTAATTAATAAGCAGTGTTCTCAGTGAGACACACCTTTCCGAACTGATCGGCCTGTCACAAATCTAACAGTAAATTTCTTTTAAAACTGAACATAAAATATACGTTTTTATATACAAAATCAGTAGATACTGATGCAGATTGTAGATACTGAATATACTGTAGATCTTCAGGATAGGTACTATCGGATAATAGTAGTTTATGCAACTGTCGTATAATGAAGGGTATTAAAACTCGAGTGTGAGTTTTTGAAACGAGCGAACGCGAGTTTCAAAATAGTAACACGAGTGTTTTAATACCCGTGTTATATGCAGTTGCATACACTGCACTGCTTTATCTTCACTAATGCAATTAATCAATTAATAAAACATTGCGACACATTAAATTCAGGCGTATAATGTATTGTCGCAGTGAACTTGTGGTCATTAAAATCTAACCAATGAGAGCGCAGCTGCAGCGCGCGCTGGGTCAATCAGGAGCGAGCGCGCGTTGTTATGGATTTTGACATAAGGCTCTCTCACCACATTTTTTTCTCCCTCTCGCTCTCACACAGTGTTATAATGAGATTTTACGATATCGATTTGGATATTATAACATCATGTCAATTGAGTTTTTTGTTGTATGAGCTATAACAGTAGTTATTATAAGTCAAGTATTGGAAACATAAGTAGAATGTTACAACATTAGTGTAGATAAAATAATATTGTGTTTGAAAGACAGAGGCGTAATACGGTTTACATTTTTATTGCATAAAAGAGCAAGGAAGCAGTCCCACTCAAGTGACTAGCGAGGTATTATGAAAATACTCAGCTGCGTTTGCACTTTGTCAGTACGTCTTACTTAAAGCTCCTTATATTTTATACAGTAGGTATACAGTTTGCTCCCCCAAATGAATAGTCGGCGCCTTTTGAGGACGTCACAATTCCATAAACATCCCAATAGTTTTGCAGATGTGTTACCAACCTCCTTGCACGGTCTTATCATGTGGGCGAATGTACTTTCCCTAGAGTGTCGCCCCGAGTCTTAGGGTCAATTCACATCAAAAGCGCAGCGAAGCGGAGCGCTTTTTCAGTGTCATATAAATTTAAACTTTATTTTCATTACTGTAGTACTTATTATCGAATTATCGCGACTTCCGCGCGGATTCCAGCGAATCCTCGCGCAGTCGCTCGAATCCGCGCGACTCGTTCGAGTTTCTCATGCGATAATAAGTATTATAGTAATTATTATAAAGTTGAAATTCATATGACACATAAACTGCGCTTCGTTTCGCTGCGCTTCGCCGCGCTTTTGGTGTGAATTGACCCTTAGGCAATGCAGCATGAGACTACCCTGTAATTGTTCCCACCTGTGGGGGTGAGCTCGTCCACGGAGACGCGGTACGGCGTGTCCAGGAACCGCGGCACGTTGTCGTTCACATCCTCGATGTACACCGTCACCGACAGGAACGCGGACACCTGCAACACAACACAACGATTAGTAAGAGGTAATGCCCCGCTGCATGCATGTCAGCAATCCCCGTGTCACAATGTTAGTTACCATACTATTCCGATGCAGCTAGGCCGATTCTCATTAAATTTTGTAGGTACATATCGAGTAGGTCTGAGAATCGGTCGACATCTATTTTTCATCTCTTCCACGGGAGCTAAACTTGCGCGGGTAAAACCGCGGAGCGCAGCTAGTTTATGTATTTGTAAGGATAAATTAATTCATGATTAATAATCAGAGATAAATATAAAATCTCGTAAATACAAATGGGTGATATTTATCCGTGAGATTTTATAAGGTATCTTGCTAAATTGCGATTTTTACCATGATGCCGACCTTCAGGGATTAGAGGAAACATGTAAATGGTTTTTCACGACACGAAAGCTTCTAACGTATAACTCGTAACGGTTACAAAGATTTAAATTTTTTGATTGATTTTTGTTACTATCTTCGTAATTAAATTAATATTTCACCGGAATATGATAGGCACAATGTAATGTTAAGCCCTCCTCGGATAATCTCTGTTAAAATAGAAATCGAGGCAAATTTAAGCTTAAATTGAATATTGTCCAATATTTTTGTATTACCTATACTAGATCCCAGGAATTCTGTAAGTTCAATGACCTAGTCATATCCCAATTTAAGACTTAACACGAAATGTTTGTATAAAGGACGTTTAAGATTAATCTGCCAATTAATTTAGTGAATCGTCAATCAGATGTCTCTGCGTCTCAACTCGGCGTGGGCGGTTCACTTTTCATCTTCGCTAATTTGTACGAAAACGTTCGTATTTCGAGCACATTCTCGATGTTTCTAAATTAGGGTTGCCAGGTGTCATTTAGCCGGAAGTGGCCGCTGTTTACGGCTGTGTCAGGCCAATTTTACACACGGCCTGTCCGGCTTTTGTTAGGCTATTGACGAGTTTACTATAAAGTTACCAAAAAGTCTCCAAAGAATAATAATAATAAGTGCGTAGGTAATACAAAACTATAATTTTTTTCTTTAAAATCTAGTGTGTCAGGCTTCTGGAGGAAAATTTCCAACTAAGTTTGAGCCTGTGTCAGCCATTTTGATTTTTGGCAACCCTATTCGAGATAGGTATTTAAATATTCATTTAGGCGTTTCGAGCTCACACGTGGAACATTAATATGAAGGTATTCCGAAATCTAATTACTGTTGCTCCTTTTTAGCAATATATTAACGTCATATGTTGTAGTAGATATGTGTAGTGCTTATTACTTCCAGGAATGTTAATTTACCAGTGTAGTAATCAAATCATAAATTTAGCCGAGTTAATTTTAATGATTTATATGTTATAAATCATTAAAATTTGCAAGATATGTTTAAGAAAAAAATCTGTCGAGCCCGCAGGCCATTCCCAAAACATCCCTAAAAACTAGAAGTTTTCAAATAACTTTTAAATGATTGACGCATCTGATTTTTGCATTCATAAAGGATTATCAGCCATTTTACAAATTTAAAAAGTTATTAATATTTCTCTCTTTAATTAGTAAAAATGTGTGCCTAGTAGATATCAAGTAAGCTTTAATTAGGAAGCGAAATTGTACTACTCCTCCTATTTTCTTCTGATTCAATTAAATGCGGGTCCGAACATAGTCTAAGCTTTTCCCTCGGTCTCCCTGCCATCATATCAAAAAGTCATGAGTGGTTGCCGCTGTCGATCCTGTCGAGACAGGGGTAGCAGCGGTGGGAACGAGTGGTGGGCCAAGCCCGATTTAAAATATATCAAGTAAAATACAATATTTTCGTTGGTACGTTTTAGTTTATGCTTCCAGATGATAAATGGCCGCCCTGATCGCCTTATCCGATGTCCGAACGCTATCAGCAGAGACGAGATCGTACATTAGACCGCTTAATGTTATTTTAAACCTATGTTATATGTGATTCATAGCATTTTGATTGTCTCCCTTCTGACTACTCGTAAGATGACGCATCTTGAGTATTTACTATTTACTATTTACATTATACTTTAACAAGTGCCTACCGTAAAATGGTCTATATTTATTCTCAATGCGTTTTGTTGAGTATTGGTATGCGATTTATACAATATTGGACCTGTAGATCTGGCGATATACAGGGTGTAAAGTCACGACTATATGTCGTCTTTTGTAGAAACTGCCTGGGCTATCTGAAGGATAAAGTCAAAGTCTTCAAAGTTAAAGTAGTTTCAGTAATTCATATGGTGGGACGCCACATGAGGCCTGCAGCTACTTCCTTTCAGTCAATGTACTTGCCTTGTTTTAAAGAGCAGACAAACCCAATAAAAATGAAGTGCTCTCTGCATTTTTTTTGTCTCAAAGGGGGAAAGTTCACAGTAAGTGTCCGTGGGTGATTGATCACAATTATCTATATACTTATTTACTAATAGGTATTATGTTGAAGATTAATTGTTAGGTTTATCGCAAATATCTTTGGAACTATTAATCATATCAGTAAAACTCTTTCAGTGTTATTTGGCACATTCACAAGATCACATTACTAAACTAGTGTCGGATCGTTAAAAATGTATGTCCTTTCGTCTTTATTTTCTAATTGAATCGGTGTAACAGACTTTTGGGGGAAAAAGCATCAAAGTTATTTTTTTTTATTTTTTTTACTTAATTTCAATTAATATTAATATTTCTTTCAAGTTACTCTAATTTTCATAGTGTTTATTAGTGTAATAGCAGTATTAATTTACTTTTTAGAATAATTATTCAATTAAAATTTATTTTTGGTATTCTTATCATCTCATAGTTATAAAAGTGTTCTTATAATTAATTTATCTATTATATTTATCTCGTTTTAATTATATAAAAAAACGAAAATTACAGCTATGGTTTTGTTATTTTCTTATTTTTACAAAAGTGATTATTAAACATTTTTTTAAATTTGGATCTTAATATAAAGATTGTTGGTTTTGTAGGAAATGTTTGCAAGTGTGCATGTTTTAAGACTAAGTAAAAAAAGGACTCGGAATGATATATAAGTTTTTTAATTCTACCTAATTAGGTACCTATATACCTACCAATAGCATTTCAGAAGGTAAAAGATCCGTCAAATTTTTGCGAGAAAACTAACGGATACGGATATTGGGAACATCACTACACATAACATATAAATTATTGACTCATGAAAAAAAATGGTTTCCCTGTGACAAATTTTACTCAAATATATGCGGGACACAGCAGCTAATACAAACCTTAATACTAGGTACAAAACGTTGACAGTACGCTATTCCTTATCTCTTTTTTGAACTTAAAAATTCAAGTCCGTTCGACGTCATCGACAATGTAAATAAAGACTCGTGACGTCAGAGTTTAATTACATGCGTGGATTTAGGATTTGCATAAAAGCCCGTAGAGTCACCGTTAAGCGCTTGATGTATAGGAAACAATAAAAGCCGAGCACTTGAAGCCAATAAGGCTGAAGCGATTTACGTTTACTACGTAGGCAGTAAAAAACATAAAGACGTATGGTTCAACGACCGACGGGTCGTTTACGTGATGCGTTAAACGTATCGTTGATCGTAAGCGTTAAACATCTCCGTATATAATAAAAGTGATAATTGATGTTTCATTTTTGAATGTTTCGATTTAAACTCCACCTTTTTATGATTCCCTGGTGAGTATGTACGCTAGCGATAACTAACAATATGTAAATGGGCTTATATCTCCATACATTAATTATTATAATAAATGTGATAATTAATTAATGTTCCATTTTTTAATATGTTTTGATTTAAACTCCTCATTTTTATGATTCCTTGGGGAGTATTTACGCTAGCGTTGACGACCGATATGTACGAGTAGATAAGTGGGCTCTATGATCTCCATGATGACGATAAATGAACACGAGAATTAAAGTAAAAATGGTCGCATTTCGTGCGTATGACTTAAATAAAAATTTGAGCCTTAGAGGGTCTAATTCCTTCTACAGATGCACAATAGGAACGTGGCGCTACGATATAATCCATGAAACATCTCCTCACGTCTTCGCTGTGCTCAAACACCAAGATACACCGATCTCGTTGCGGCTCTCGTTCTGGGCACAGAACAGTACCAGAACAAACAAATGTAAGACTTACATCTTAATTTTGTCTGCTCTGGAACTGTGTTGGTTCTCCAATGAAACGAAAAGAAAATGAGTTTGATGGCTATATAGGGGGAAGGGGGGAAGAAAGCACATCTGCATCATTACCTATTCTCGTCTATGGGCCTGTAGTCATCAAAACATTCAAAAGGCAGCTATGTCTCTATAATATAAATTAAGTTCTTCATTTTATGACTTCTTAAGTTTACGCGATTGTTACACATTGTAATGAAACTATTTAAACATTTAATCTAAGATTTTAACGGACTTCAAGACGTTTGTCATCTAAGTCCACATGGTTGCTGTAAATTATCTGTAACTGGACTGGACTGTAGGTATCTACCTAAAATAGTTAGATAAACCGCGATAAAATCCGTTAAAATAATATTAAAAAGTTGTTAATTACCAGATCGTCTCCCGAGTCGAAGTCGCAGCCGAGGCGGAACTTGACGACGTTCTGCGGCTCCTCGCTGTCCACGAGGGTGTCCACGCTCTGCGCCAGCACCACGGCCACGTGTGTCCTGTTCACGTCCCGGTACGTGAACAGCTGCGCGTCCTCCGCGCGCTCCACGGGCGAAAGGACCAGGTTCTTCCTGGAGGTACAAGAAATGTTGAGTCGAAGGCAAATGGAGAATACTTGGGAATGAGATACTTTTAATAAATAATAATAAATATCTGTGGACTTTACACACCACGTTAGCCTAGGCCCTAGCCCCGTGCTAAGTACCTACCGTAAGGATTTGTGTTACGGGTTAAAATTAAAACATTTTATGACCAAATAAATACTTATTTGAAATTCAAAATTTTTCTTATTTCCAGTTCCAAATAACTAAAATGTTACAGTTGTACATGGCCACGACGGTTTCAGACACAACAATGTTAAGATGGTCGGTTAAAAATGCATTCTCACTTCTCAGTAATTATAAGGATTATATTATGAGGATCATACTATCATCAACAATCATTATGTCTTCCAACGCTTGAATTACAGTGTCACACAGTAGTCACAGTGCAGACGTAACTTCAGGCATGCGTGGGGAAGTATTATTTTATTAGTATACTATAATTTATTAGTATAAGTACTATTAATTAATAAAAATGGTACTCAACATATTATATGGAATGTAACAAAATATGATATTGTATTGAAAAAAATGTACGTTCGTAATATTGTAATTTAGAACTTTTATAAACCTTTGTTTTCCTATTTTTTTTTTTATTTTATTAAGTACGGCTAAGTCACGACATCTATGTGGGAAATATTGAATTATTAATACTTTGGTTTATTCCCAAAATGTACATCTAATTTAGGAGTGTATAAATTTGTGAAGAATAAGCTTAACTCACATTATAAGAATCCATATGATTTATGTAAACGCGATTTTATTATTTTAGTATTATACAAAACTTATCTTGACATAAAAAATAAATCGCAACGCGCTATCTGTGCTAAAATATATAAACTACATAGACAAACCTAAACCGTTAGCGTCCTAAAATGCAACACTAGATGTCGCCGTCAAATTTATTAGCGCACTTGATATTTTAATTAGCCGCAACCGTTTAAATTGCACATTTAATTATTACCCACCACCAGTTTATCACGTAGATCAACTTTCTCGTACATTATCACTCTCCCATCTAATTCACGTAAATAGATACGTCAAGTGAAACGGACATTTGTCTGAATATTTATAAAATTTATGTGCTTTTTAATGGTTACGGTATTTGGTAAGAACTGTATGGTAACTGCAGTAATTGCCGAAACTGGCCGATAATATCTGTGCCCTCATAACAAGGCATATTCACTTCAGAGAAACTGTCATTGGTAGATGCAATCGCCGAGTCTTTATACCTATTTTTATGCCTCAAAAATATTAATTGTCGTTTTATAATTAAAAAAAAAAGAATACATAATTAAAAGTATAAAATATTATAAAGAATATCGATATACGGCTGTTTTATGTATACCTACAATCTACCGATGGTTTATCTACTTAAGATTAATTACCATTTCACACATTTCATAGGAACTTATGTAAAAATCCTGACTATGTTGCCAAAAGCACAGATACTTATGTAGAATATAGACAATGGTAATTATTCGATAAGACCTATAACGTCATAGATAACGATAGTACCTAACTTGCTGAATTGACAGAGGGCTCATCTCACAGTGAAGTAGGCACTGACAGCAAATGAAAGTAGGGACGCGCTAATAGGAAGATTAGCGCCGAATTAAGCTCAGGCGGCACCCGAGGCTTGAGTTGAAAAGGGGGGCCACGGAATAAGTACAAAAATCATCTTAAGGACCCTAAGCCTACCGGGGCCTGAGACTGCGGTCCCTTCAAGCCCCCGCCTACATCCGGAACTGAGGAAGACAATTCTTGATCGACCACGAATCTGGGGTCAAGACGTTCGCAATACTGGTGCTCAGGTTAGTAAACAGCTAAGACTTCTTGGTGTTTAATGAAAGAGACCCTATATCTAGCTCTGGAACGATAAAACAAGCATACCCCATACATCGGATGGACGTTACGTATGGCGAATGCCCTATATCCCCCATTACTGGCTTTCTTTCCTCTAATAAGAGTTGGTGCCACGCATGCAGCCAAATTAGGCCGGCACGACCGTGGCGGTAACAAAGTACCGGCGCGGCGTAGAGACTAGAGTGGCAACTGCGCTGCCGCGTTTCGCGCGGCGTGTAAGTAGCCGGTGGCGCGTGGAGGAAGGAGGAGGAAGGGCAAGGCATCTGAAGGTCGGAACGGATGTCTATGGGCGTCGGTAGTCAAGTCAAGCGGCTCCACTTGCTTTTTTCCCATATCGCTAGTTCGTATAAAAAAGTCCTGAATCTTCGAAAAAGAACAAAAAACAGCTATGCGGCTTAAGGGTGTGAATAAGAGGTTCTTCCCTGGTAGTCCCTGCCGACCTTTTACTAATATTACTAAATAATACCTTATTATAATTGATTTAGTCACACGATGGATGTAACTTAAGGAAAGCCTACAAATAAGCGGAAAGTTTCATAACCGTCACACAGTTCGTTACAGAATTGCGAGCAATCGATAGCCATTGCAAACTCTCCCTGGATTTGTACTTAGGTTTAGTTAGACAAAACACGCCGAAAGGCGTTTGTATGGTAAAGGATATTGCATGGCAAAAGAATTGATTAAAGATCAAACTTTGGAAAGAGAACTTCCTGAAACTCAAAATCGGTTTAAAGAATTTATTCTCACAAAGAATTAACAAAATATTCACAACTATACATATCAACATAAAATCAAAATGTTTTTATTTAAAAATATAATTATGAAAATTCCTTTTTGAATTTTAAAAAATTACGTCTCTTGCTGCTGGAGCAGTCCAATACGATCCGGGATTTGCCGAGCTCCATTAGTAATACATCCGTACTAATTAGTCGGAGTCTTTATGTAAGAGGTAGTGCCACACTGCATTCATCCATGTAGCCGAATTAACGAATTGAGCCGGCACGACCGGGGTGATACCTCTCGTTACACGAAACCGGCGTGAAGTCGCGTTTCGTGCGGTATATATGGGCGTGTAAGTCATGATGGCCTCGATTGCTCGTTTGCCTCCTTATGCTATAAAAAATGTCTATTTTTTTAGTCTAGAAGGCCTTATGAACAAATTAAGAGAATGCAAGACAGGACTTCGCATACATTCGTGGAGATTACTAGCGTTCACAATCAAATTAATCATCCGCTCACTGGTACCTGTGCAATAAAAACCTACCTCGGGTGCACTTCCACTTGTAAGACCTCGCCGCCGACGCGCAGGTTCTCCGGTATCCGGACGAACTTCAGGTATTCACCGGCGGGATAGAAGTTGCAACCTGCAACAAATTTAATATTAGTTAAAATGAAATTCACTAACTTATCTCATTAGATAGCTTATAATTTTATAAAGTCCGCAATTAGGTACTTATGCGGACAATACAGGGTTATTTTTTGGTCACCGGCCAAATTTTAAAATAAGGAAGTAAACATCATTCCAAGGTCGATATAATTTAATACACACCACACGGTGTGTTTTAAATTATATCGAGTAATTGTAATATTTTGTTAAATAAAAATCGATTTGAAAAGGTCCTTAAAAATACAGCGTTCGTGGTTCGTAAGCGAAATGTATCGACTTCGATGTCAGTGACGCCAGACGAGCGACACTCGCGAGTCATATGCCACGCGGTGACCAAGAAATATGTTGTTAACATGGGAAAAAGTAATTTTAATTAGTCTTTTTTTTACTCTTTTTCATTTCATAAATCGAATGTGTTATTGATTCTGAACTAATCCTGAAAATTTGGCCGGTGACCAAAAAATAACCCTGTAGGTATATTCTTTAAGTTATATGAAGTAACCTTTATCGTCTTTATCAATTGTGAGGGCTATTTTAAGTAATAGGTACCAAAAGG
The DNA here is from genome assembly GCA_001625245.1 of Calycopis cecrops. Lineage (NCBI taxonomy): Eukaryota > Metazoa > Arthropoda > Insecta > Lepidoptera > Lycaenidae > Calycopis > Calycopis cecrops. Next base: position 235,935 of record LUGF01014814.1, read on the forward strand.
ACTTGCCACAGGTAATATCAATACAACCATATGAATAAACCATAGATCTGATCATTAGCTAATACATAGCATATACCGTCGTATACATATTCTATCACCATCATACTTAGTTGAGAGAGTCGTGAAAATACACAATAATGGATGTAACAAGTATAAGCTAAACATACAAAGTACTTAATTAAAAGTAGCGACAGCAACACAAGGTAATAAAACTCTACTGGTGTCTTAAGTTTACGCAAATGTTACAATAAAACGGCAACCAAAGGTTTGTAGAAACCACGATCACGGATGGACCATGGTTGCTGTAAAGTGTCGGTTAGTGGTTCAAAACGTCGGGCTCGTGAAATAAAGAAACCTTGATAAAATCCGTTAAAATTGTTTTATTATATCAGGTTATTTTTGGTAAGAGGTAGTGCCACACTGCATGCTTGCATGCACTCGAATTGGGCCGGCACGACCGTGGAGGAACCTCTCGCTTACGCCAGACTGGCGTAAAGTGACAGCTGTACCGTCGCATTTCGTGCGGTGTGTAAGTAGCCGGTGGCCCATGGAGGTGGGAGGAGAAAGGAGGGCAGCGCATCTGTATAGCCTCTATGTGGATGTTTGTGGGCGTCGATAGTCATGAAAATGGCTTCGGCTGCTCGTTTGTCATCCTATATCATAAAAAAAGGTAAAGTAACTCTTAAACTTAGCAATAAAACAAAAATAACCATGTCAGTGTATCAGTGTCGGAAGCTTATGTAACTAATCGGATATCTACATCCCAAAATACCTATTCACATGTAAGTCATTAGGGCATTAAGAATGTGGTCACAATTATTTCTACATTTCCAAACCATTGTGTTGTCGATGTGCTGAGCGTTCGTGGGAAGAACGTTTTGGTAATTACCTTTTGTGTAGGTGACCCGTCAGACTGTCAGACCTGACGGGCTCGGTACGTTTCACTTTCAACGTGTTATTCCACAGTTGTTATGTTCCATTTGGCCGTTGGTGTGATCAACATAATATTGATAGTGTTTTTGAATCTATCTTTTTGCGCGTTTGGGAGAAATGATGAGTGCTTACGCATGCATGCTGAGGTACCTCTAGCATGCACGATACTGGCGTAGAGTGACAGCAGTGCTGACGCCTTTCGTGCGTCGTGCTGATAGTCCATAATGGGGGGAGAAGGAAGAAACGTATAACTTTTAAGTGGATGTCTACGAGCGTCTGTAGTCATGAAAACAGATCTGCTCGACTGCTCGTTTATTCCCATAAACTATAAAAAATCCGCTACCATAAATAAACATTAAGAATAACGTTAATATTATTTTAAACCGACTTCAAAACTGTCAAAAGTTTTCAATTGATTTTCTTTTATGTGCCGTATTATTGAAAAAATACTGTTTTATCCATCATTTCCTCGTCAGTATCAGATTATTTTTACACATAGGTACCTACTTGTTCTTTTTCTAAATATATAAATCTCTCAAATCTGCCTTTGTTATTCCAATTCATTATATTCTAATATCTGTGATAAATAAAACCGTGGTATAGGGATCATGCTTCTAGACTGCCACGCTAACTAGTGGCTGAAATATGAACCAAATGCTAGCGAATTTTCGTTTGTACGTATGATATGATAATATGTATGTCAACGTCATTGTCACTGTCTTTTGCTTAGTGTTTTGCTAGCACTTGATTCCAAAAATGATCACTAGGGTGGCGAAAGTGCTGCCTCTATGTTTCGTGCACGTTACCTATTACATCGTGATTCGTGGCTAATAAGGTAAAACTTAAAAATCCTATTTAAGCTAAAAGGTAAAAACTAAAGCCTAAATATCAAATTCAGAATAAATAAACAATAAATGTGGCCATAGGCGGTTATGCAATTTGATAGTAGACTTGAAAGTACAGTGCAATACTTACTTTCGTAAAATACACGTAGCATTAAGGTGTAGTCTACAAAATAAAGCGACATCAATCAAATAAATTGTTTAATTTCTCTCGTAAAATAAACAACATGTAATAAAACATTTATTTCACTTTTACTCTCATTAGATAATACTGAAATATAATTTTATTTGATTAGCTGTGCAGCTAAGGCTTTTATTAGTGTTTATATTATTAATTATAATATAATTTAAACTAATAAAAGCCTTAGCTGCAATTATAATTTATAATTGCTTTCTTATGTATAACATTACTAGACTTTTTTTATTATTAATTGTTACTACTAGATTATTAACTGAAAGTGGCGTCAAGAGTCTTAGGTAGATCTTTATATGTGGTTCACTGTTGTCTCTGCCTACCTCGTCAGGAAGCTGGAGGAAAGATGTGTTGTTGTAGTAACTCAAATAAGTTATAAAAATATTGTAGCTATCACTTCATTTGGTGAAGATAGATTTATAGCTTGATTGCTTATATTATGCGCTGGATGCAGCGCAGAATTAAACTCTGGCGGGGCCCTGACCTTGTAGTTGAGAAGGGGGCCCTACAGGGGTAGGGTACAACAATGTTCTTAAGGCGGCCTAAGCCTTAGGGGGCCCGAGGCTGCAGCGCCCCTAAGCTCCCTGACAAAGACTTACTAAAGACTGAGACGCCGCGCGCCGCGCCGTCACTATCGTGAACCTGACCGTCACGGAGCAGTGTGATTTACATACAGAAGAAAGGGCGTAAAGTAATGGAATTATTTTTCTTTAGACCTAAACAATCAATAGCTACTAATACTAGCGTAAACTAAAATTTTAATTATGACTCCCTACTCCTCCTATTTTCTTCTTATTAAATTCGTCGCGAGTCTCAAGACTGTTTTAGCTTTTACTCGGGCTCCCTTAGATCATATCTAAGGGTCCTTGTAGTTGCCGCTGTTGATCCTGGCGACTGGAGTAGCAGCGGTGGCAACGAGTGGTGAGCCAACTCCTATTTTTTAAACTATAACTAATCTGAGTCCATGTAAAAGCTTTACTGGGCTTCTCTATGCTTTCACAGCACAAGTTCAGGTCCAAAAATAAATCTCCGCATCACACATGCTTCAAACCAACTAATGAATTTCATTGCTTGTCAGCTTTCATGCTGTTAAAACTAAATCTATACTAATATTATAAAGAGGAAACCTTTGTATTTTTGTATGTTTGTATTGAATAGACTCAAAAACTACTGGACCGATTTCAAAATTTCTTTTACCATTACTTAGAGGGATTCTTCCGAATCCGTATAGGCTATATTTTATCCCGAAAAAATGTTCCTATGGGATGCTATGGGATGTTTTTCACGGGATCGAAATTTGCGCGGGTGAAACCGCGGAGCGCAGCTAGTGACTGAATAAACTAATAATGATTGAATGAAAGACCCATAAAAATGATACATAAGCAGCCTTTATTAAAGAGATTAATTACTTTACTCCAACTCTATTAAAATACAATCTGTCAAATTATCATTTAAAATGTTATATAGGTATACTTATATAAAAAAAGGAATTTGACAGATTCGAGTTTACTATTTAGAGTAAATATGTTTGTTATTAATTAGGTTGTAGGTGTTTAAATTTAACATATTCTGGTAACCTGTATGCGGTCCACAGCGAGTAAATAAATGTGACAGAAAGTAATTTAATCAACGTCATTTAATTGATTCAAATGTGTCTCGATAGACTCACTTTCTCGCAGCTTTCTCGGATTTTAGCATTAATTTAGTGCTTGTGTTAAATACTAATGGATTATCTAGTAATGATTAGTCATACCCATGTGTCATCTAGTTAGGTATGTAGTACTTAGGTAACTTAGGTAACTTGCGTAATTGCAGTTAGAGACATCGGACACCTTTGGAATATAAAACTATCGCAACTAAATATCATGCCATATTTTAATACGAAAAACGATCTGTCACCGTCCTTCCAACAATTGTCTTGCTGACCACTCACTCGCACCGGAGATCTATCTCTGAACAGTGAACGGTTAAGTACGAGTATTTGATGATTGGCGAATCTAATAAGTAGTTGAAGGCTCTCTAAGATAGTTTTAATGTGCCTTCTGTTATGACGATGTTGTCAAAGCGTTATAAGAAATCGCTACTCACTACTATTGATCCTGGACACACATCAATGTCAGCTTCGGAAATTAATAGACTGATCCATGGGATATTATAAGGTCACCGATTATATCACGTCAGATATCACACCTTGGGAAGACTACGCTCCTCCCAGACTATTTCCACAGTACTTATACTATTATATATATTATATATACTTTTTGTAATTTGATAAAGTGTATATTATCTTACATAAGATAAAAAAGTAGGTACATGTACTTTAAAATTTATAGATAACTTTCTCAATTCATGACGCCCGCTAAGTCTGTTTCGCCGGTTCTTCTTAGGACAGGGTTAGGGTTGAACCGGTGGTAGTTATTATAATTGTTGACGATCAAAAACGAATTTTATATTTCTATTTGAATAAAAACATTCTCATTACATTTCATAAAAAAGCTAAAAAACCAGTATCTGGTCTGTTTGTAAAGTTTAGTTCGGCTCATTAACAATTACACGCGTCATCAGCGCCTGGGCGGGTTATTGAAAGCGGACCGACCGCTGGAGCGTGGTCGTTGCTAAAGGCATAAGGAGGCCGTTTTGAAACTTACTAACTACTGTGAAAATTCAATTTAACGCACGTAGGATTCACGCGGACATCTTTTATTATACTGCAGACCAGTTTGGGTACCGAGTTCCTTACATTCGGGAAGAAGTATTAAGCAAATATTCATGTTCCATTAATCAGTACATTATAATAATAATATCTGTGAGCTTAACACATCTCGTTAGCCTAGCCCCGTGCCGACAACGGAAATATAATTAAAATCTTTTATAAATTTAAGAAATTTTATATATTTGAGATTTTTATTATAGAAATTCATGTAATTCATAGATAACTAAACTTGGATGTTCATCCATGACCTAGACGGGATTCGAGCCCGCGACCCCTGGCGCAACATGCTCCGCTTATACGAGCCCTGTACCACTGCGGCAGCCTGGTCGCCAAATATCGATCTACGTCTCTGTTATCCTACAAATATTATAAATGTGAAAGTTTGTATCTATCTTTGTTTGTTTTTAGGAGTAACAAAGCAACTAATTTTCATGAGATTTGGCACACAAATAGAGATTAACTTGGATTAACACATAGGATAGTTTTCATCCCAAAACAATATTCCTATGGGATGCCATGAGATGATTTTCTATTTTCCACAGGATATAAATTGACGCGGGTGAAACCGCGGGCCGCTGCTAGTGGTATATAAGAATAGGTTCATTCCTGTTCGTACTGGTTCGAATCATATACAACATAGCAATAGTGGTGGTAATTACAGTGTCTTTTGCAATTCTTCATATCCTTGCATATGTACGCACTGTTTGGTCTCTGATCTTGTTTTATCTTGACGCAGGGGAATACATTTGCGTATTATCCTCAATCTCATAAATGATCGATCGATCGATCTCACCTCATCAATTTCGTGTCAGATTTAGAGACTGAGCATATACCAGATACAATTACTGTTATACTTCTATGTTTTATATTACTACACAGTACATGTATATTCATACTCCGTTGGCTGGCAAAATATTGGATAGCATAGCCATTTGTTCAAGCCACATTAATATCAGAGAGATAATTTTTGATAATGCAAGGTCAAAATAGAAGAAATTGTAATTACACTTTAAAACCCGTTAGAGAGCTTTGAGCCTATGTTTAGCAAAACACTATAAGAGGAAGCGGATGGCTGGGTTTCAGCATCTCTCGACAATGGTAATTTCCCCATCAGGGCAGCGTCTGCCGTGACGAATTGTGTCACAATCATCGGTTATGGTAAATCGTCCCATCGCACCATCGGTTGCACAACCATTGCGATTTGTCGTTATGGTAATTTCATAAACAAAACTCATGCAAATGCAATACATAATTTGGAGATTGTCAACGAAACGCAGCGAAGATTCCGTAATAAACAGCACATTTAAGCTTGCGATTGTATTGAAAATTTTTGCAATAATGCCAATTTCAACAGATAATTATTTCATAAAGGAATAATTAATCTACATTGGACCTTCTTTTTTTTGGACAATCTTCGTCTCCACAATATGACCTTGCGAAATGTTGTAAATCATTATTAGTATTCCTGTGTAATTCTTGTAGTCTATCTACTTCTCAACAGCGAAATGACTAGAAACATAAAAGCTCATGTTTTTCGTTAAATCTGCGACGACCGAACGGGAATTTAGCCAGTATGGCATGTACGTCTCAGCATAGGTTGTGGGTGGATGTTTATTATTTTATATATTACATATTCTTCGTCATAAAAAGTAGATTTTCATCCCAAAAGTAAAATTTTAAAAAGTATTAAATTAATTCTTCTTCCTATAACCTGTATTACATGTTCCTATAATGGTGCTTAGCACAGGTCTAAGCTAACTTCCCCCTCAACGGATCTCCACCTTGTCGTGGTGAGGGGGCTTAGTAAACGTGGCTTGGACAACCACGGAGATGACGGCGGATAAGGACGACCGGCGTGGTGTGTTCCGTTGAAGCATTGGAACCAGGGGCTTGGATGGGAACCTGACCCCCCATTGCACGGTTTCGACGTAGAGTAGGGACTGTTCAAAGGCAGCCGGACAGTCCCCAAGGAGGAAGAGTCTGGCCTGTTCACCTAGGCCAGCCTGGCGCCCTGTTGCTTTTAATTCCGGGGCCCTCCAAAAATAAGGGCTAAAGACATCCGCAGGGGTTTAGTTAGTAGGGGCAACCCAGTTGTCGAGCCCAACACTGTATCCGGGAGCCACCCAGGTTCCTGGGTAGCGTGCGTACCCTGCGCCACCAAAAAAAAAAGGTCTAAGTTAACGTGCGCGTGGTGTGATAAGAAAAAGGAAATCATTATATTAATGGACATGTTTTAGGAATTGAAAAAGCAATAAGTACCTACCTACTTACACTTTACTATGGGTCACATATTTCAAAATCGAACTAAGAAATATGGCGAGCCTAACAATAGGCCATATTTTGAGGCCTAGCAGATGTTTATCAACGTTAAACAGTTTCTCAGCATTGTGATGCTGTAATTTGTCTATGTAATAAAACCATGTTTACTGTTGGTGATCTATCTACGTGTATCTGGAACGTCAGAACATAATGCCGTGGGATACTGAAGACTGGTGATGGGGTACTGGGATTGGTAATGTAATGTTAAATTATAGATTGTAGTGCTCGTCAGAGTGTACGCACAACAATAAGTCTGATTTGCAATTGCGGTAGCTGCCACATGCAGCACGCAGATTAGATCGTATCCCGCTTACCGTTTTATTATGTTATGGCCTCAAACTCGCACTACAAAACCTGTACTTACTATTATGCTTTACATCATCACTGTTGAAGTTCTACTTCAAGTACGCAGTGAACTAAACAACTATTAAATTCGGACTGGTTTCAAATACAATATTGGTTTCGCTATTCATGTTACTTTACCTATAACGAATCCGCTTCGTCAATATTCAAAAGAATCTTTGTCAATAATGTAGTAACTTATATACAATACCGGTTGACTAATATTTTTAATTTAGCAGGAAAAATAAACATCATCATTTTGAAAGTGTGTGCAAATGCTACTATCTATACCTACTTACAATACTAAGTACTTTATGAAATTTACGCGATTTATGTAGATGTTTTTTTTTTTCTTTACAAAGTTATTACTGAATGTCTTAAATATAACAATTATATATCTGCGCCCCGCGGTTTCATCCGCGTAAATTTATATACCGTGAAAAATAGAAAACCATCCCATGGGAATATTTTGTTAGGGTAAAAACTATCCTATGTGCCTCCACCTAATCAAAGTTATTCTCTATGTGTGTGCCAAATTTCATGAAAATTGGTTGTGCAGTTTTTACGTGAAGAAGTAATAAAACAAACAAAGAAACATACAAACTTTCGGATTTATGATATGAGTAGGTAATAGTATAATGAATATGAAGTTGTATATCTTTTTTATTACTTTACACTTGTGACTGTGCGTCACCAAGTTTTCAGGCGAATTCTCATGTCCCATGTGAAATCAATGTCCACGCGAAACTAGTTAACATCATTCTCAATGAAAGGTGCATATCATCGTAGAGTGGCTCATGCCAACCCTCCTTTTTTTTTGGTAACGCAGGGGAATACCTTTACGTACGCTACCCAAGAGCCCGGGTGACTCAACCAGATACACTGTCGGGCTCGCCAACTTGATTGCCCCTACCGACTAAACTCCTGCGGGTGCCTTCAGCCGCTATAATTGGAAGGCACCTGATCTACAAGCAACAGGACCTTTCCAGTGACAAGCTGGCCTCGGTGAAACAGGCAGACTTCTCCTCCTTTGGGACTGTCCAGCTGATGCCAACTCTCCTAAACCAGCTCTATCCATTTCCCGCCACATACCGCCCATTAGAATGGAAGTCGGTTTTTGCCGACAAAAGAGAAATAAGATGTCGTACAGCCGACATCCTCTTGTTTAACATATTCGTAACTCGATAGAATAGACTAGAGAGAACAGACTTTTTTTCTAAGGGACGCACAAGAACTAATATGCAATTTTGCTGACGACCGCAACAAAACGTAAATACTTGTTTGAGACTTTCATGTTTGTTACTCATACTATAATTACTTTACGTGTTTTAACACTATCAAATATTAAAGGTTACACTTAGTGGTCTCGAGCCGTCTCAACGACATAAATACGACAAACGTAAATAGTTTTATCGGATTCCAATCTATGTATCTATTACGAGCAAACATGCTCGCAGTTAGTAGGTTCGGCCGCAAATACCCAAACATGCCAGACAATTTCGCGCACTTTCAAGTAATCTCAAATGAATCTTACTAAACTATAATCTATCATAAACCATATCATATTTCCTATCAGTATTTTCCCCGATCAGGTCTACCATTATCTAGTTTAGAACGAGAAAGTAACCAGACGCAAAATTATAGTAGTTACAGGTACGGTAACGGGAAACTCTGGGAAATGAGCAGGAAACAAATTATGTAAATAAATAGGAAGCGCTGGTGTCAAGTGTATAATGGAAAGTGTTGAGAACTTGATCTGAACGCAACCTGTTGAGATAATTAGCTGTACCTGTGTGTACTTACATAGTTGAAAGAGCTTCACTTTTATTTGCATTTCATTATTAGTTTAATTAGTATACTTTAAGTGCCTTTTTATTACCTACTGGGTAGTACAGTATTCTGTAATATACCTACATTGTTATGCGCCTAAACGATCAAACAAAGGGGGTGCTAAAGGAGCAATTGCGTTTTGGTGACTACCGCAGCCTTTAATTATTTTTCCCTCCACCTTGCGCTGGATTAACGGAAATTCACAAATTAAACAAATCGTGGCAGCGCGCAGCGTAACTCACATTTTGGCAGCATTGTGTGAGCAAGAGGTAGTGCCATCCAAATCCTGCTACAATGCAGCGCGGCATCTCTTACAATAGAATTGTATGAAGTTTGTCGCCTTATTTTATACAACGATTTCGTGTGTTAACAAAAAATTCTTGAAGACGTAAAATTTTGGCATTGAAATGAGGATTCAAATAATGCCAAAATCTTCCCGCCTTCCACGTGTTTAAGGGTAACGGCGCTTATGCAGCGAAGGATGTTGTATAGTCTTAAAACAGAGCCGTTAATGCTTTTAGATCTATAAATAAGAGACTATTGTGACACAAAAAAAAACAAACATTCCATTGTATCATCATTTATTTTGATCTGAAGTCCCTCTGAAACTTAAACATTTCCGATACACGCTAAATGTACAAGAATTGCTTCTTTTAAATAATACATCGATTTTAATCTTAGTCGTAACGAATTGCAAGCTTTAACGTTTAATGCAAAAAAAAGTCATTTCAATCATATCAACGTTCGAAATCTTAAAAACGTTACACATTTACTAACAATAGATTTTATATCCAAGTTTACTTTCAAATCGCGATAATGTAGCAATTATGTTATTAGGCAATAAGTAAGTTCCGGTGTTCCGGGGAAAGACCGGACAATGTGGAGGAAACAATAAGGTTCACAGACTCGTGTGACTGACTCGTGCAGTAAAATATACGCGGCAGTGGACTGCATCAGGATAGCAGAAGGCCGTGGACCGACAAGGTGAGATCTTAAAGTAGATGTTTAGTGAGCTGCTGCACTTAAACTGGTTTGGGCTCGGCCAAAGGCGGTGCTGATGAGACATACGGTGGTTTTTGTAAGTATTAGGTTTTGTCTAGTGATGCCGCTCTATAGGCTTATGTCAATAGTCTATCGATAGTGTGGCAATAGTGAGAATATGGATAGGGCTATCAATAGTATCGATATTTTTGATGACCTATAGTAGTGTCGATACTATCAATAAGCAGTATCTAACTTTGATAGTCGCTGTGCTATCGATATTATCGATAGTATCAATAGTTTTGGGCGATCGAGAGTTATCAATAGTGTCGATAATATCGATAGCAAAACGACTATCAAAGTTAGATACTATCAATAGTATCGATACTATTATTATAGGTCATCAAAAATATCAATACTATTGATACTTCTATCGATATCCCAACAGATTTTCGAAGTCAACTATCAATAGTGGAAATATCGATAGTTCTGCACCGCTAGTTTTGTCTTGTCTTTTGGTTTTGTCCTTTGGTCCTGAGTGTTGTCGTGTGTGCAGTGTGTCCAATTTCAATTTTCTTTCAAATTCAATTTCAATTTCAAAGTCATCTCTCAAAGTTATGACTTCCAACATATTATATTTTCAAGCGTCGGGAGCTGATTATACTGTTGATGATGAATGTTATAATGTTTCTTGTTAGATAAGCCATTGCCTAATTATACCCTCATTTGTGTTAAGAATTTCTTTCGCGAACTGACCTCTTCTTATGCAACTACTAAAGGAATCTCACAATACGACATTTGCGCTAATCGTTGATAATTATCTTACGTTTTATTTTTTCATTTTACACTAACTTTTGCCAGCGATTTTGTACGCGTGAAGTATTGAAATGTACATTCGATTTCCACGCTAATAGTTTGAATGTAATTTTCTTCTATGCGCTACACATTAATGAAATTACAGTCTTTACTACTATTTTGCAGGTGGATTCGGCCTGAACAGGGCTACTCATACTGGACAGCCTTGGGGAGAGGCACCAGACAGACAGAGAGGCCTGGCCTTTTTCACCGAGACCCGTCTGTTGCTGGCAAGATCCTATTGCTTGTAGATCTAGGACCCTCCCCAATTATAGAAGCTGAAGGCATCCGCAGGGGTTTAGTAGTCGTTAGGGGCAATTCTAGTGTCGAGCTCGGCTCTCGGTTGAGCTACCCGGGATCCTGGGCAGCGTACGTAAAGGTATTCCCCTGCATTACCAAAAAAAAAGAGTCAATCTGGTATGCCTTCGGGGCCAAGTCTCCCACGTTATCAGCTGCCCACTCCACCCGAGTTGGTACAGGTTAGTGCGGTCATGTTAAGTTTATTAACTTGTTACCGGTGACAATTAGCGCATTTGGCGAGGACAAGCCAAAAACGGCGTCCGACCTTTACACAGTTGCTTTCATTTTTACTTGTTTATTGTACTTGAGTGATGTAATATGAGTCCCTATTTTATGATTTCAGACTATTAAAGTCAAGACAAAGTGGGTAGTCACGTCCGTTGTCTAAAAGTCACCGTGACAGATGTTTTTTTATAGTAGGTACAGGGAGCAAACGAGCAATCGCGTCACCAAGATGAAGGTGATGTCCGACGCTCACAGACATCTGCAACACCAGGGGTTTTGCAGTTGCGTTGCCGACCTTTAAGATGAGAGTAGGCTCTTTCCTTGAAGGTCCCTAAGTCATATCGGTCCGGAAATACCAAGGTGTGGATCATTAAACTTGTTCTTTTCATATCAGGCTGACCGATCGTCGATCTAGGCATGAGTTTATTAATAGTAGGGCTTAGCCCATCGGTATTATTAGCTTTCATCATCGACAATGCGTTGGACGAGCTCAGCCAGGCGATGTGCATTGAGAGAAACCATTCACGGTCCAGACGCAAGAATGGCGTTGATTTAAGTCGTCGTATTTGGCCTCTTTATTGATTTATTCCGGAACTTCATTTTAGCTCCAAGGAGAGGCCAATATCCAACATGTGATTGCAATAGGCTGATGATGATGATGATGATTTTAGCTCGTTTTCGAGGTGGTCTGTTGCTGATAGATCTGCGGTTCTCCAATGTAGGCTGCCTATATCAACCGCGTGATTTTGCGGCTAAACCTACACATTCATCTGATGACCGATCCCACACAATATCGCATATTTACTTACTATTTGTACCTAATTTCATTTCCCCGTGTAATAAAAGAAAGAAGATCTGCAGTGAACGTAGCTTCATGACCACTAGATGTATAATACATGTGTAATAATACATAAATGTAAATGGGTTGCCATCGAGACTTTCTCATGTTTACATATTAATACTTCAGTTGACAGTTGTTTGTCTATAACAATTTAATTATTTTATATTTTACTCTGCGCCTGCGGCTACGCCCGTATTTAATTCTGCCTACGTCATTAAGGATTCTTATAACCTATTTATTACCTGACCAGAAATGGACAGGGAGAGAACAGGGACAAAAATCTTGTTAACCTATTAACGCACCTATAAGATGATTTGGAACCAAATATATGAGAGATCGAATACCAATTGTTACATTCAGAAGTTCCTCAACTTCTGTCTTAAATGACTATATTTAATCCAAGTGGTTGAAGGTCTCAAAGTATCCTGTAAACGCACGCACGTCATTTATGATCTCAAAATAAGAACCTCGTCGATCGTTCGATCTAAAAAACCAGTCGCACAACTTTCGTTTTCAACATCACTAACATCTCACTTGACTTTTACACTTGTAATAAGATGTAACTCTTGTAATAAGTTGTGATGCAACATCGAGATCGGTATTTACCATTGCGTTACCGATTTCCGATAGCGCCATGACAGGACGAGTCTATAAAATTTTATAGGCGACATTAGATATTTACTTAAGTTTATTTCTAAATCTATACTAATACTTACTAATAATAATAATATAGAGAGGAGAGATTTTTTTTGTGTCTATGTCAACTTTATCCTTTTTTAATAGCACCATTGTCGGGAAAAAACGTAGACTATATTTTATGAAGATTTTTATTTTTGGCGCCCAATGAAGTGGGTGCAGGTCGGCTACTCTTATTAATAAAACAATTGAAAGTAATATGTGCAATTACTTTAGTAATGTATGATTATGTGTAGATTTAACTACCATCAGTTCAATGTTTTGTAATACCGTAATTATTTTATCACTACGTAGTATAAAACAGTCAAATTTCGCCGTCTGTGTGTCTGTATGCTTAGGTCTTTAAAATTGTGCAACCGATATTGATGGGATTTTTTTGATAGATAAACTAATTAAAGAGGTTGGTTTATATGTATAATACTCTCGTTTATATTTATAATAACGGGCAGATGTTTTATTATTATTTAAGAATATGTCCATGGGATCCGCACAGATAAATTGTAATATCACTAATACCGGCTGCTTTTTTTAATTTATTGTATTAAATATAATCTACTCCAATTTTATAATTAAAAAAAAATATCAGTGTCGAAGAAATGAGGTGTGAATAATGAAGGAAACCTCACGTGTACTCACGTGGCCACAAAAAGTTCTGATTCATGACCGCCTGTCCTTGTGATGTAATTAACGTTTTATTAAATTAAACGTTACTTTCACATACACTCACTGTGGTACAAATAAAACGATAAAACCAGATTTTATACATTTTAAAATATAGCCAAGCTCTATGCATCTCATTAAACTTATTTGTGCTACATAACGTGGTAGGAAATACCAATTACCTATTTTTTATAGTGTAAAGGGGCAAACGAGTCGTTGCAGCTGTTTTCATGACAACCGAAGCCCATAGACATCCGCATAGTTTATACAGATGCGTTACCATCATTCCTTCTCGCACCTCCAAGGGCACGAAACGCAATAGCATAGCTGTCATTTCAAGCCGGTATCGTGTAAGCAAGAGGTACCTCCCTGATCGTAGCGCCCCAATTCGGCTACATGCATTCATAAGATGTTTGCATACACTCTTTAAAAATAGCCCTCTTTTTAATTCATGAATGAAAGTATTTTTTTTCTTTCGATACCTAGAATTATATATAACCATTTTCCTAGATATCTAGAATCCGGAATCACGTTAGCGCTTGTAACAATCGAGAAATACTTGACAATAGAACCATAAGAGTTCCATACGTTCCCTCCATTAAACAACTGTTGTTTGCACAAAAAAGTCAACAATCGACGCGGAATGATTCCACAGGAACGCATTTTCTTGTTCACACCGCGTTATGATGTGCTATTTCCCGGGTTTTTGTTGGAGTCGACGACCCACACACGTAGCTCGGGACGAGAAATGTCGAGAAATATGGAAGCATGGGGGAAGATATTTCATGTTATTTAAGTATAATACGTCTACAGACTTATAAAAGTAATACAATCTAAATTAAAAGATTTTAAGTCATGTACCTAATCAAATTAAATGCAAAACTTACAACATTTTAATTTTTAAATAATTAAGAAAGAAAATGATATTCCCCTCACTTAAATGGTCAGGATTTGTCTATTAGTTTTGGCAATTTACCAAAACACGTTACAATGAAAAGAAAGTTCATTCGTTTTTAGAGAAGACATGATAATAATTGCTAATGGCGTAAATACTGACTATATCACTCTTAAACTTAATCGTATATATACATTGTCTATTATATTTATATTTATTTGCATTTATTACATTTATGGTATAAATAAATAAATACAAAACATTTTTTGACGTATTACACAAGGACACACATTATTATTACATACTAGCTTCATGCAAAATTTTAAGTAAATCCATGCAGTACTTTTTGAGTTTAGCCCGGACATACATACAGACAAACAGACGAAAATTATAAAAACTATATTTATGGCTTCGATATCGATTGTAGATCACGGGCTATGTATTCTTTAAATAAAATATTCAATGTACAGTTTCGACTTTCCTACGATTTTATTATAGATGATTTGATTTCTTTGTTCTTCTATTAAAATAACATAGATCAGACGCTTTCAACATGGTTTTGGAAACCGATTCCATGTCAAGAATAGAATCAATGTCGCCACAAACAAAAATCAAAAAAGCCACCCTAGATGTGTTCTTCCGATAATTTGAAACTTAGACTTAGCGTAAATTCTAAAATTCCTTTGTGCGTAACTATATTTATTTCTGCAATGCCGTCACATTATGGTAATAAGTTAACTTGTAGAAAGTCTTATGAGATCTATGGGGAGTTATTGTGTGCCCACGGATATGTGGGTCGTATGACACGTTAATGTGGAGAAAACTGTATTGTATTGAAATTAAATTTTATTAGCTAATGTGAAACTGACGTGTGCTGGGTTAAGCATCATCATCGTTAAGCTTATATGGTCCGCGGGGAATTCTTCGTTAATCTTACGTAGGTTGTCCTGTTAGTATTTGGGAGAAATTATCGACACGATTGATAAGCCCAATTGACTGGTTTCCATAGCTTATGCCGTAAAACATATTCTTCTCGTGATTTTCTTTATAGTTTTCTGTTAGACTTATTTAACGAAGTTTAAATTTTGGATACAAAATTAGTAAGTACCTTTCGAATCGGGTCTTCGATGCTCCAAATGATTGATTGATTGATGATTGATATTACACCTACCGCTATAGGTTTCAGATAGACAATTATTTCAGCGCTACCATGAACATGATAGCATGGCCATGTTGTTATTGTGCTTGTGATTGGTAATTGTAACACTAGCCTTAAACTTTATGTTACTAACCCATACATGGATCTTTGTTGTCCGAAATAAATTGATTTTATTTACTTATTTTTATAGCGCTGAATAATTGTCTATATATCTCTAGATAAACTACATCTTCACGGTTTAAGTTATTAACTCTCAATGTCTTCCCTATGAACATTATGCAATTATCTATAACTTTAATAATTGCACAATTTTTAAAAGTTTAGAAGCGGTGGTAAATCTAAGTTTGTTACTCATTCTGTCAAAAATTGCTAAACTAACTGGAATGTAACTTGGCACCAATAAAGTTTATAAGTGGAGTACCTAATAACTTTAACCCTAATAACGGATAATTCGTTTGGGGTACGTTGTACCCAGGCAGCTGCGGTAGCTGGTAAAACGTCATATAGCTAAAGCAAGAGAGGTTAAATAATGAAAGATGGTTCATTTCTATTGTTCAATCGACATTGTACCTTCAGTAGACAGCTATGAAACTTTGTGGCGAAGCAACCTCGGTGTCGGTGGGAAGTATCAAATGTCTTCAAAACCGCACTAAGGCTTTACTGACATCAAATACTTTGACAAACTTGTGTTTGACGTTTAGAGTTAACCCTACAGGAAGTAGGGTATCCTACTATTGTTACAGAACTAGAAAAATATCTTAGCTTAGGTTTCAGACGCTTGCTTAAAATCTCCTATATACGTGTTTGAATTTTCGCAAAGATATAGCGTATATGCATGGTAACTCCGCAGTTTCACCAAGGATAAGTTTCGCAACCGTGGAAATATTATTGACCTATTTTCAGAGCCACCGAAAATATCGAAAAATCATATTTAATTGCATATTATTAATCCTTACAACACTTAGTCAAAGTATCCAGTCTAGTCAAAGTACACTTTTACTGGGAAATGTGTGTAACCTACACCGCACCGAAGACTAGAGATAACTAATCCTGATTGAGTTTCTTATCATGTAATCATGTTTATAGTGAATGTTATATTGAAGTAACTACAGGATATAACCTATTACTTAGTTCGAATAACCATAGCAGGTTTTAAATAATTGCTGTCAAAGCCTGTTTGTTTGCCCATTACAAAGTACAAACGCAATCAGTATAGCAATATAAATAATAACTTAAACTATTAAGGTAAAGTTTCATGAAACTTAGAACACTTTAGATTTTTATAGGATGGGCAATCATGCTAAATGATTCTTATTGGAATTATAAGAGCTTTAGAATTATAAAAAAACTCTATTAATGAAACAATCGAAAACGCACATTTTTTTTATTCTAGATCGCGACTGATCAAAAGTTACTTTTATTAAAAGCACATGTGTGGCATATAATGTATGCAATGACAAATTGTATATGAAACTTGGCAACAAGGTTATGTTTGTTTATTATTATTAACTAATCAGTCTAACAGCGTCTACGTAATGCTAACGTGTATCGTTTGTGAGTCATATTTCACCAACTATCGCACTCTGTTAATGACATAATAACTTTTATCCAACAACAACGTAATATCTTCACGCTTGTTCCTCAAAGGAGTAGGCAGAATTAACGATCCCTAATATCTTGTTTTGCCTCAACACAGTAGCAGTCATCCAAACTACGAAAATAGCTTGTCATTTGACACTGTCAAAATTAAGGTGCTAAAACTTTGTTTCGCTTTTTGTCTATCAATAAGCGGTAGTAATTTAGCGGTTAGTGATTAATCTATAGCATTTGCTATGTAAGCCAAACCGATGCTACGGTGTCAATTTCCGCTCTTTAGCCGTGCCATTTGGTTTACGTAGACTACCTACGTTGTAGAGACATCTTTCACCGCTATTTTACGGCCGCTTTATGACAGCACCACTTTCCTCGGAAACAAAGTCCGTTACATAGTTACTTACGTTTATATTGCTCTGTGCTTAAATGTGTGTCGGTTAATAAACATGAGAAACGTAAGTTTTTTGTTACTATCAAATTTTTATATTCGGTAGTTGCCATTAAACCATAATATCACCAATCCTACTAATATTATTATAAAGGCGAAAGTTTGTAAGAATGTTTGTTACTCTTTCACACAAAAACTACTAATCGGATTTTTCTGAAACTTTACAGTAAGATAGCTTTCATTATAACGTAATAAGTTAAAATTTTGAATCAGTTTTGAAGTCCGAAATTCACGCGGGCGAAGCCGCGGGCGGAAGCTAGTAGAATATTATATAATAGAATAGAACATCTTTATATAAGTATATACGTATAACAATGATAATATAATTAATTAATTTTATTTTTTTTAAACATGATAATATCCCTCTTATAAATACTTTCCTAACTTACATAAATGTGAGAGAATTTTCATGAATGTCACTAAATGCATAGTATATGCATGCATGCGAATAAATGGTAGATAATAGAAGTAAGAGGCAGGTGCGAGTATAATATACTTTAAACACAATTACTCAATTAAGACCTATAATGGTTGGCGTTACCGTTTGGCTACTGCTTGTGTAAAAAGCAGCACAATAGTGCAATACATTCGAAACTACGAGCACGAACGGCGTGAGAGGCGCGGCACATAATAGCGCCAGATTATCGCACCGGCCGCCTCACAACAAAACACACTGAATCATAGAAATCACGCTTATGAGAAAAGTCCTATGGTATACAGACATCCCACGGTCGACATCCACCATACAATGCAATATTACTTTTATTTCCAATGGCGTAAAATTCATTTTAGAATGTAATTGTATAGCAAAAGTTATAGAAATAAAATAATCTTTATTTACAAAGCGATAGAGGTTGATTTTCACACAAAATGTGTACTGTGTCTAAATCTTTCTTTAATTAATTTGAGGTGAAATTCATGGGAATGACAGTTTGTTTATTGTGATGTCGTTTTAAATTTAATCGGCGAAATTTTTTTGTGCCTTATGATGTACCTGTGGGCTGGTTATACGTCAATTCTTGTATCGCTGTTTAATGACATAATCGATTGAGTTTTGAGTAATCTTGTTGTGTAATACTCTACAATGTACACAGTTTTACTCAGCATTTCACGTGTTTTAAGAAAACTACAAACTGTGAGTTTAAACTGTTTGACAGATATTTAGACAGGTATATTTTTTCTGCTTTTACTCCCCACCAAATCACCGTTTACCTTTAGGTTCAAACCACCTTCAAAGTTTAGTTTGAAGTACTTTGTTTTCTCCAGCTTCAGATCATGCTGATTTTGAAAAAGTTAAGATGAAAAATATAAAGGAGATTGAAAAGCAGCAAGCAAGTCATTAAATAACTTAGATTTGAAAAATTAATAGGACATTGAAAAGATCTGTAAGTCGCGAAATACTAAGAGAAAAAGAAGTAATAAAGAATTAACAAATTCAACAGATTTATAAGACATATTTCGTAGGTAAGCTCAAGAACAACAATATTCTACAAGAAAAACGAAACTCCTTAATTAAATTGGCCAACTTTTTTTTTTCATCAATCTAAATTCAATCAATTTATTAATTATTGAATAATTCAGTAAAGTGGTACGTTGGAGCCGAATAGGATAGTTTACTACAGTTGAAATATATTGACATTCTCATTAAAAATTTAATTAAGCCATTAATCGAAAATTGTTTGT
Organism: Calycopis cecrops; assembly: GCA_001625245.1. NCBI lineage: Eukaryota > Metazoa > Arthropoda > Insecta > Lepidoptera > Lycaenidae > Calycopis > Calycopis cecrops. The sequence goes on from LUGF01014814.1 coordinate 255,443, forward strand.
ATATTGTAAAAAGTAT
>LUGF01014814.1:256607-267013 GCA_001625245.1 Calycopis cecrops
AGTCAAAGGTTTTAAAAACGGTTAACTTATTTCGCAGGGAAGCTCAAGAACAACAATATTCTACAAGAAAAACGAAACTCCTTAATTAAATTGGCCAACTTATTGGTTTTTATCAATCTAAATTCAATCAATTTATCAATTATTGATTAATTCACTAAAGTGGTACGTTGGAGACGAATAGTATAGTTTACTACAGTTGAAATATATTGACGTTCTCATTAAATATTAATTCATTAAGCCATTAATCGAAAATTGCTTGTAATTATTGTAAAAAGTATAAGTATATATAAGTGTTTATAACCCCGCGTGTCACCTACAGAGGCTGTATCTAGGATATAATATGTCCCGTAGTATATAATAAAATGGACGGAAACCACGTAATTCTAAACTCACTTTGTCTTTAATTCACTCGTAATTTGTTCATATTAACAGCCTTAAGTAACAGCTTCTCCGTCTCCGATTTAGTACTAAATTGAATTCCGAAAACAAGTCTTTATAAATAAATTAATATTCGCAAATAAACAATAAATAAATCGACAAAAAGATTATGCCAACTACTACAGTTTAAGGTAATGACGATTGTATTTTTATCCTTTGTGATATAATTTAATGCAAATATAGCCTTCATAAGTTAAATGTTTTCATTTGTTTAAAACCAATTGCTCTGATACCACATAATATATAATATTTTGCTTGCTGCTTTAAGTGCTTTTGAAAAGGAGCCCAAAACGCATAATATATGATTTAGTAGTGCAGTCTTTCCATTATATTTTCTCACTATTTAGTCTAGATGGCGTTAAGATCAGAATTCCTGACTACAAATCATATTTTCTTTTGTCATACACATTTTTTCGTTATATCGAGTTTCAAATAACAGTCTCAAAGAATTAAGTCATTAAGCTGTCAGGTCACATATACTGAGGGTTGTACATGTAACATGCAAAAAGTGGCGAGTGAAAACCGGTGCGCTCACAAATAGTGCATGAATGCTCAGTTTCAAAACCGTGCGGCGTGCGCCACGAGCGCCGCGCGTGCGCACACGCCTGCGTACAAGAACTAATGTTAGTCATTTGTCACTTTGACCCTAATTTGAATTTTTTTATAGTATAAGAGGGCAAACGAGCAGTGGGAGCCATTTTCATGACTACAGACGCCAATAAATATCCGCATAAAAATAAACATATACGGTACGTTTCCCTCTTTTCTCCTCCTACCTTCATGGGCCACCGGCTATTTATACACATCCCGAAATGCGACAGCGTAGTTGTTACTTTAGTTTCGAGTAAGCGAGAGGTACCTCCAGAGTCGCGGCCCAATTCGGCTACCCCTACCTCTTACTATTATTCAATAATTATGTATAAGGCACTGTCCGGCATTGTAGCTGCCATCAGGTGGAGGTACATGTCGCTCGCATAATAAGGCTATGCTCTCGCTAATCTTTCGGCTTGTTAGTTGGATGGCTTGAAGATTTGGTGTAGCTGAGCTGCAGCTACAAATAAACATAACTTTTCTAGTTTTGCGGTGTATAGGCGTCGACCCACCCACAGGTTCGACTACTAGTTTTTAGAGCTGAAATACGACAAAACTTTTCGGACGAATTGAGTTAGTTTATTTTAAAAAACTTTTTAAACGAAGTTAGTCAGAATAATCGTATGAATCCAGAGAGTAAAGTAATGAGAAGTGTAAAAATCTGGACATTATGTAATTAATTAAAAGTGCATCTTCGTGCTCTAATAAAAGTAGAATTAATGAGTTTTACTATAGATTACATTCAACATGTTTATTCAAGCAATTATTGCTGCCATTTACTGGCGTGTAAGATATATCATATGTGCTAGAGACTGGACGTTGGTTATGATTTATTTGGTATAGTCACGAAGAGGTTTAGTTTCGTAGTCAACGGCTGTAAAAGTTTTTTTTAATAGTATAGGCGGGCAAACGAGCTTCCCGAGCCCTTTTCGTGACTACGAACACCCAAAGACATCCGCTTAGAGGTTATATAGATGCGTTGCCCTCGATCTTCTTCCCTGCTACATGGACCACTGGCTACTTACAGACCGCACAAAACGCGACAGCACAGCTGTAATTTTACGACGGTGTCGTATAAGCGAAAGGTCGTGCCGGCCCAATTCGGTTGCATACATGCATGCAGCGCGACATTACTTCTTACTAGCGTGGCACGCTAGTAAGAGCGTGTTAATATATTACACATATATATTCTCATTTTTTGCATTTATCCCGATCACGTAGGAATTTCGAGATGAAAAATAGATATAGGGCGATTCTCAGACCTATCCAATAGACACACAAAATTTCGTGAGGATCGGCCGAGCCGTATGGAGGAGTACAGTAACTTACATTGTGACACGAGAGTTTTATATATATGTATACTAGCTGCGCCTCGTGGTTTCACCCGCACAAGTTTCGATCCCGTGAGAATATGATCCCGTGAGGATGAAAAATAGATGTTGGCCGATTCTCAGACCTACCCGATATGCATACAAAATTTCATGAGAATCGGTACAGTCGTGTCGGAGGAGTTCAATCACACACACCGTGACACTTAAATTTTATATATTAGAGAAAATATGAGAGCTATAAATGCAAACGAGTACATACAGTAAGGACTTATTACCAGATTAGAAAGCAATTACACGAACTCGTTTGAATAAGGCGAGACGAGTCGTAGCCTCTCACGATTACCATCAAATCCAAATCCACAAGGCGTAACATGTGCTAATAGTGAACATGGTGTGAATTATGAAATAGTTTTACAGCGCGGAAGAAACAGTATTGTAGGCTTTCGTGAATTTGGCCCACCTGTGAAACTTCTTGTTGCATATTCGTAAACTACATTAGAAGCAGAATACCAGCGATTGCCCGGAGTTGACACACGATGCCTAATAAGCTAGGAGCTGTCACTGATCCACGGACGTCCTGTCATTGATCCCTCTCTCTTCGTCTCTCATCTATGGCTAACCATAACCTACAGTATACAACACTCCGAGAAGGAGCAGAAACTGTCTTGTGACACGTAATGAATTAAGTTAGAAAATAAGGAGGATTAGAGAGTCATTCCAATTTGTCTCCCCGGTCAAAGTGGGAGACTGAGGAGAGCAAAGATTCCCGGACAACAATCCCGGAGAAGTAGGGCTACAATATGAAGCATAGCAAATATGTATACCTAGAACAAAAATATATTAATTTCTAATACATAATGACTGAATAATTGCCCTCTTTTACCCTAACTATCACTCGATATGAAATGAGGTTTTCGGTCCTAAGGACGAGTCCTTAATTTAGCTATTATAACTATCCTAGTAATATTATAAATCCGAAAGTTGTTTGTTCGTTTGTTTGTTTGTTACTCCTTCACGCAAAAACTGTTGAACCGATTTTTATAAAATTTTACGCACACATAGAGAGTAACTTGGATTAACATACAGGAGGATGAGGCTCCTCCTGGGATTTGTTGTGTGTTTTTATCCCATAAAAATGTTCCTATGAGATGCCATGAGATGATTTTCTAATTTCCACGAGATTGAAATTTACGCGGATCTCCGCGGGGCGCAGCTAGTATAGTAATATAATAAAACTACAGGCTACAATTACTACAAACAGGCTCTTATGAAAATACTAACTGGTAACACCAGCCCACCCGTGATTATGGCTGCTGTAAAGTTTCTGAAACGGTATTGTAAGTACTTATAATAAGTAAATAAGCCGCGATAAAATCCGTTAAGCAGCTTTATTAGTTTAGTCGTTTTCAATCACCAGCGTTTAAGCTAAGGCGTCGCTCCGCTTTGAAGACTCTCACGAACAATCCGACCCTCGATGATATAAATGATAAATAATTGATGAGACGTCATTATCTCGGCACAGATCGTCATTACCTCGGCTATAAGTCACGGTGAAAGTTGGAAAGCAGTGCAGCCTCGTGAACCTTTGACCATCATTACTGGTTAGGGCTGGCGTACAGTTTTGTAATTGAACGTAAAGTAGCGGTCTAAGGTCGTAATACCTTGTACCCAGTTTTTTATTGCTACCGATCCATTAAGATTACTTTTTTTAAGTATGGCAATGTAGCAGACGGTCTATGAAGCAGATGGTCAATGTAGCAGCCGGTTAGTGTAGCAGATGGTCAATGTAGCAGACGGTCAATGTAGCAGACGGTCAATGTAGCAGACTGTCAATGTAGCAGACGGTCGATCTGGTAAACGGCCAATGTAGCCGACGGCCTTTTGATGATTACCGATGCCTATAAACTTACAGATAGAGATTATACTCTATACTCGACAATATACGAACTGCACGATACTCTACAGAACTGCTGTCACTTCACGCCTGTATAGCGTAAGCGAAAGAAAGGCTGTAGTGCCGGCCGTTTTGGCTGCAAACACAGTGACACTATCTCATACTTCTATGATGCATATTAACATCATTAGGCCTCTTTTTAACAACAGTGTGAGTGAGATTTTAATTTAATGACGAGGAAATGAGCGACGGTACAACAAACAATTATAATCTCTGAACCTACAACATCATAAAAGTTATTTGCTCATTATAATTTATTACTAACTGAGTCCTCACTTAAGTTCGTTGCATTTGGTGGAACAATAAACTAGTGTAAAAACAGCACTCGTAAGGTTCGGTTATTTTCATCCCTACAGTGGAAAAACAGTTCCTTTTGATTTTTTGATCCGTCGAGTCGGATATAGGTAGGTATATAGGTATATAGGTATATATATATATAGGAATTAACGATAGGTATTTGTTTAAGTTTTGTTTAGTACAATATCACAAGTTATACATTTTATATCAAATAAGTATGGTTACGCCTATGTTATAAGAAGCGTGAATAAATCAAAATTAAATTCCACGTTCTCAATCTAATCGATTTTTGACGATGACTCTTCGTGTACTGCTTAGTACGCAGAATACGTACTCTACTCTCATAACATATTTTTATTTTGTGGCAGTGTGCGCCTGTCCCTACCGCTCATATCAGATACTTTTAAACTTATTAAGCAAACCACACTCCGACTTTTTGGTACGTGACTAGGTGTTTGCGTGAAACAGAGCGTAATTGAGCATATTTGCGTGTGAAGCCTCGCCTTCGGGTACAACATTATTATTTACGACTAGGTTTGGGACAAATACGTTGTTGAACACAAGATTTTTTTTTTATAGTTTAAGGGGGCAAACGAGCAGTCAGAGCCATTTTCATGACCACATTTCATGACTCCCATAGACATCCGCACAGAGGCTTTACAGATGCGTTGCCCTCCAAGTTCCTTGCTACATGGGCCACCGGCTACTTACACACCGCAAAAAAAGCGACAGCACAGCCGTCACTTTACGCCGTTGTCGTATAGTAGGTAGTACCTATGTAGATCAGCAGTCGGTGAAATTTGTCTAAGTGTTCGGCAGAGGATGTGCATGTGCTCATGATGGTGATAATAGTAATGAGGCCTCTTGTGGGATGCAATAAAATGTCCACGCATCGACATTTTAAACGCATCGCCTTATAAAATGAAAGTTGATTTCTTTTGATCCGTAATGGGAATGCTTTTAAGTTATCTTATGAAAGTTTCACAGTCTCACATTCACCATTTAAAATAAAATAAATTTAAAATAAATCTATAGGGAGGGAATTCTTTAGTACATGTGGGACTGGAGAACTGCGACACCAGCGAGCCCAATGAAAGTAAAAGTTCCTACTCTTCTGCAAATAGAGTTACCACGGGAACATGGTGGCAACCACTTTATCACCCAAAATCTTTTGAATTGACTCTTCTTAAGAGAGCTACTCCCAAACTATAAATTTATGGAAAATATTTCAACATTTTTTCATAGTTTTTTACATATATTTTCATAGAAAATGTCAGGAGCATACTGATCAAATATAAGATCTTCAACGCTTCACCATGTCTTATTAAATCACGGTAAGTTATTTATATTCCGTCTATATTTTTTACAAATCAAATATACCGAGAAAGTGATCATTTTAGTAGCCCTTTATGTATAAGGCACGAATATTTAACTAGACAGCATCCGCTCTGGGTCATCAAACGAACTTGACCCTAATAAATTAATTAACTTTTCTTTTAAAGAAAACTTTAGACGAAGACGATATATTGCCACAATAAACATTGATTGACTAATTGATTAATGATTATAAAAATGAGGGAGGTGGGAGGAGAAAGGAGGGCAGCGCATCTGTGTAGCCTCTATGCGGATGTTTGTGGGCATCGGTAGTCATGAAAATGGCTCCGGCTGCTCGTTTGCCCTCCTATATCATAAAAAAAATAATTGATTTTTAAAAAATGCAGTAATATATTTTCTTTATACTCGTTATAAATAGCAATTAGCAGCAGCTGGAAGACGTCAACGGCTAGATATATTTTAAATTACATGTATTATATAGGTATATATTTTCCTTAAATAGCAATATTTCTACTCAATTTGCAGCTTATAACAATTAAATACATTACCATTTTCCCAGAAAGAGGTTCCTAATACTTGTAACCCCAATGACCTGCGCAGACGAGGGATTTTTGTCCGCGGATTTTTTTGTCCGCTGAAATAGAACACTTACAACTGTATGGGGTAATGCAAACGATGGATTAAAAGAACGCGGTATTTTGCATACATTTTCCGATTCCGGAAAAATCCCTCGTCTGCGCAGGCCTTTATAATAGTAGTAAAATATCTGCGGTTGCACCCGCGTACTCCGCTATTGTTGGTCGTAGCGTCATCATATATACCCTTTGACATTCCTTTCTGAATAGGCTATACAACTATATATTATTTAGTCTGGAAGAGTGGTTCCTGGGAGCAGATCCTTCAACCAGAACGAGTAAACTCTTCAGCTTTATATAATAAGTATAGATAATAATTAAAGATCTTTTTCTTTAATGGTATAGGGAAGTAAACGTGCAGTCAATGCCATTTTCATGACTACCGACGCCCATAGACATCTGCATAGATGTTACACAGATGTATTGCCTTTCCTCCTCTACTCTCCTTTGGCCACAGGCTACTTACACACCACAGGAAACGTGACAGTACAATACACATTACATTTCAATGTAATGTGACAATTTCAATGTAATGTACAATACACATTACATTTCAATGTAATGTGTATTGAATGATATAAGAACAATGACTTACACGTTGTGAGATGGATCACTGTGCTGAGGAGCACGCACAGCACTGGGGCACTCATTGTCACAGCTCACACTCAGTACAGTTTACATACACTCACTACACACGCTGACATCGTAGTCTCAGCACGCGACCTGCGAAAAACATTACACTTATTAGCCTAGGATACTTTTATACTATAGAGTTTATTTTAATAAATAGCACTGCCATTTTATTCATTCGCGTAAGCTTCGATATTTACTTACACATTTTAAACCGCTATTTTACCTGAGTGGTGACAAATTTTTATTAAAAAGTTGTTAAAATACCTTTCTTAAAGGATAACTACGTTAACAAATTGTGATTAATAAATTGTGAATTTTGTGATTCCGGATAAGCTTAACGTACACTAATTTGAATAAGCTAAATGACGTCTAAATATAGCCTTCGAAAGCGATATTGCGAAAATCTCGTAAAATTTATTACAACCGTATTCGATGTTAGTGATGATGGTTGTAGTTCGATGAACTTCTCATTGCAATGACGCGGAACATTTAAACATATGCTGCAACGTTCTCAGTGCATTAGAATAATAATTAAGACCTGCAATGAACCGCGTCGGATAAACGCATAACGGAGAGCCCCGTTACGACGCACTCCGGGCAATGCACGCGGGCTCCTGCTTACAGACCGGGAGGTACCGGGGTTCAAATCTTTTAAATCAAAAACTATTATAGTACAAAGAGGCTAACTAATAAAATCAAAATCAAAATCCAAAAGTTTATATTCAAGATAGAATTACAGGAATTACTTTTTGAACGTCAACAATAAAATCTACCACCGGTTCAACCCTAGCCCTGTCCTGAGAAGAACCGGCGAAACAAACTCAGCGGGTCTATAAGAGGGGTACATCCCTTCGATGACTGGCGACGCCTAGAGGACTTCGCATAATCAAGCCAGATGTGTTACCCTTCTTCCTTCCTCCTGTCTAATGGCTACAGAAAATTCGTAGATAGAAAAAATATAGCTGTCACTTTGTCGTGGTACCATGTGAGCAAGAGGCATCTTTCTACTTTCTACTACTGGGATGTTGTGTTTGATATAAATGGTGATACATTATACATATTACATTCTATACAACCGAATAATCAGAGACACTGATCAGATAATCTCTAGACCATTCTACGCACAATAAAAAATGTAGAGACGTACTTTTCCAGTGGCGTTGGTTAAAAACCCAAATCAAGTTCATAAAATACTGGCTATATTTATCGCCTAAAAGACCTATTGTCTTAGATAACGTTTATATCTTTTTTTTTTAAATTAAAAATGTAAAATGCAAAACGTTTCATTACATACTGTCGTAAACCCGCCTTAATTCGGTAAATTACTGAGAACTGACATAACTCTCATCAACTTTTATGTTCGTAGACATATAGTAATTATAGGTATGTACAAATTGTGTAACAATTGACATTACTCAAACAGTAGAAAGTGTTACATGACTCTACCTTTTTTGATAAAAATTAACATTAATTGTTAGAAAATTGCGAAATGATCACCGCGCTCTATATGAAGCGTGACGTACGTAATGTTATACATCACCACCCAGTGCGTACTATTTTATAGTATTGAGGAAATAAAAAGTCAAGTGGCTTTGTGATAAAGTACTAGTGATGCACATAATTACCCGCAAATCATAAGATATATGAGACATAGTCTCCTCTCTAAAAATAAAAGAAAACCTATATTGATCATCTAACATTTCATTAAATTCATTTATAACATTTTATAAAATAAGATTCAAAATTATAGCTTACATTAATAATATTAAAACTATAACAAAAATAAAATAAAACGTTTTATTATTAATTTGCAATTATAGATAATACTAGCTTCCGCTTGCGTGGATTTCGGACTTCAAGAATGCCTATAAATAACTTATAATGTTATTATGATATGAAAGCTATATTACGGTAAAGTTTCATGAAAATCCGTTCAGTAGTTTTTGTGTTAAAGTGTAACAAACACACAAACTTTCGCATTAATAATATAAGTAGGATAAACATTAATATTATTATAATAAATACAACTGTTAGAAATTAACTCCGTAGAACTTATTAAAAAATTAGGAAAATGGGAAAATATTTCAGTTGCAATACGCGAATGACAGTACTTTTTACAGAAGCAATCCACTATAAAATTTAACATAATATGAATTTAATTCATATAGTTATATTAAATCAATTAGAAGTGAGAATAGTATTTGTCAGAGCGTAAATTAGAATTACGTGATTTATGTATATGTTTTGAATTATGTAAAGGGGAATACCGAAAACGGTTTCATTTTGCGTATTAACCATTAAATTATATACGAAAATTTATATTTTGAGTAAGAATGTTATTCTTATATAACTGTATGATATAAAATTATAGATATTTCTGAATTTAATATTAACTATCTCCGTCGTTATTAAACAAATATTAAAAAAAATAAATTCAAAGTAAAATTAAAGAGGAAATTTGTATGCAAAACAGTAAATTCTGTTCTAATAATATAACACATTATAGAAAAAAATATATAAGGAAGTCTGCGAAATATAAGGAATACATTTATTAGCCGGAAAATTGTTAAACCTTAAAGGAAATTTAGATAGTTTGGCTATAATATGTAGGTAAGGTAAGTGTAAAAGTTACATGCAGTATATGCATATAATATAACTTAACTCACTTATTATATATTGTCTTATCTTTACTATCTTATCTTTACACATTTAGATTAGATGTCTTAGAATAAATTTATAAAGTATAAACTATTTGTCATGCGGCATCATCTCTGCCCTGAACATCAGTCTCAGACACTTACATTGTATAACCCTTACTCGAAACACCATATCAATTAACGCATAATAAAACAACCTTTCGAAATACCTATTTAGCGACCACTAAGCCATTCGCTCGCGAAATTTAATCTTTTTGAAATAGATTTAATCTAAATTATGCAACGACTTTCAAGCAAATTACAGTTTTGTAACAGTACTTTCCCTTATCCGAACTAAAACTATTTTAGAAAATACTTTATTAACTGTGAGATGGGATTTATAAACTAAGTGTTTACATACAGTAAACAGTTAGGGACTAACATGAATACTACGGAGTGTGAATATCTGGTATTAGTAGTGGACACTTGTACCTTCGTCTGCGAAATTACTATTACTTTACAATTTTTGTGAAGAAAGAAAGAAGAAAGAAAGAAA
>LUGF01014814.1:267198-282768 GCA_001625245.1 Calycopis cecrops
AGTCTTGTTATAGTAGGCCGATCAGATCTATAACTTTATGATAGGTTTAAAGAACAGATTAGCGCTAAAATACTGTTATGAATAAGAAAATTAGACAATTTTACTATAGAGTACTATAGAGAGACTTTAGACATGTCATAACTTTTTATGAATAAGGCCTATGAATACAAACAGTTTTATAAACTTATCGAGCATTTTAACTAAAGAATGACTAAAACCTTCGATAAGCATTTTTATGAATAAGACCGTAAGTGTTTACATACAGTAAACAGTTAGGGACTAACATGAATACTACGGAGTGTGAATATCTGGTATTAGTAGTGGACACTTGTACCTTCGTCTGCGAAATTACTATTACTTTACAATTTTTGTGAAGTAGTGTAAATATAACACCGTAAGATCATTGTCACCAATGATCGTACAGTGTTATATTTACACTACACCAAGCTCTATAAAAACCTACAAATATCAGATAATAATTACCAAATTTTTATATCAATATCATCATCATCATCATCAGCCTATTGCAGTCCACTGTTGGATTGGACGCCACTGGCCTAAACATAATACATATTTATAAATTACAATATTATAGAAGAATTAATTTTTTCTAGAGAATTTTAAGATTCTATCCAAGAATGGGCACGAAATATAAATATATATATGTTACACAATTTCTATAGAATGAGTATTATACGTATATCATAGTCATTTATTGTGAACAGGCTAAAATGAGGTATGTTTATTATACTTTTCCCGAGTAAGTACTGCTACGACGGTACCTCACCTACCCAGAATTGTAACTGTAGTAACGGGACGAAAAATTGTGTGAATATTTAAAGAATGTTTATAAGGCCGGTATTTTTACACTTTTTATTTTTAAACGCAAAATAGCGGTCGTTCTATAACTAACTACATAATATGAAGGTGACAAATTATAACTATCTAAAATTCTACATGAATAAACAAATTTCAAATATAAATTTATGAATGTAATTTAATGTAGGTAAGTAGAGTACCTACAATCTACATACATAAATGAGCTGTAAATTTAATAAAACTATTTTAACGGATTGTATCGATATATCAAGTTAAGTATTTGCAATCAATCCCGACGTCTCAGAAGCTTTACAGCAACCATAGTCAGTCACGTGATCATGATCGCTGGTTTTATTGGATTTATTTAAAAGTCAGGTTAAGATAAAATATTTTTAAAATCAATCACAAGGTCGAGCTTTGACTAATTATAGAGGAATACTTATTTTTTTATGCAGCATTTAATTTTGTTATTATTTCGTATTTTATATGGTAGAATTTTGATGTTACATAAGAGATTTTTAAGAATGATACATTGTGTAACATATTTTTTATTTCATTTTATTTTGTAAAGTGGTGTAAATATTAATAAATTAAGTTGAAATTACCTACGTTATGTTCAAAAAACTAAAACATAAAAATGTAATAAATAATAAAAAATCTAAAACATAAAAATAACAATCATTAACTGCGCTTGAATATGCGGTTCCGGAATGTAGCAGTTACTTATAAATTAACAAGCACACACCAACTCTACAATATTCAACTCAGTGTAGAGTTAAACGGTTTACCAAAAGACATCAACGCGTTCACTGTAATCAATTCGTTTATTATTTTATTTTTTTATTGTATTTTTTGCTTCTTATGTTAAAGTTTGTGTTTTCATATAATGTTTATAATAAAATATATTCATTCATTCAATTCTCTACAATACAGTATAATGTAATATGTTATAATAGATTAAACTATACAATTTTAGCATACGACAGTTTTTTCAGCCATTTAATTAAAGTATGTAAGAATATAGACATTTTATAAATCTTACTAACTATAGAAATTAGAGGTACAAACTGCACAAAATGTAATATATTTTATTATTTTTTTCTGAACCCACGTTTTTAACTCAAGGTCATCTTATCACAAGCGATTGGTATTAACTGATTGTGTCAATTAATATCAATTAAAGTTTGAACTTGTATTTCGAAAACAACCTAATTTTATTTTTTTATATTTTTATAAATGTCAAGTAATTTTTATTTCTCAATCAAGGTTTTTCTGTTGTAAATAAAAATAATTTCCTGTTGCTCTACATTGTATCATAAACAAAATGCAAAAAAAACTATATTTACTCTCTCCTAACGTTACCTGCTGCGTATTATAATAACGTACGGTATTATATTATAATTCAAATTGTTCTTATAAAACTGTTAGAGTCTAGATCACGCTCCGCTGCGTAATGCTCAGATGTTATAATTGTATGTAGAGAACGTCATTTGTATGCAAGTAACGTAAGATACTAATGAAGCAAATTATCATTTAAAAAATGGTAAGATTTTTTCATGATGCCATTGTTACATTGCACTTAATGATGCGCTGTTGCGTTTTATGGGTTTTGTATAGCTTCATACGAGCAGGAAGAAGTACATTGCCTAATATGAAATGCTTAACGAAAAAGCTTAACTTTTTGTTGTGTGGATGTTTTTATAGCATAGGAGGTAAACGAGCAGTTGTCTCACCTCATGTAAAGTGATCACCAACGCCCACAGACATCCGCAACCCCAGAGGTATAACAGATGTGTTACCGACCTTTGAGGAAAGACTAATAATAATAATGTTTGTATCAAACTTTAAGATTTTTTTTTGTTTACGAGGGGAAACTCTTTTATGAGCTGCCACCGGATCTTGAGTGCCAGCTTCCAAACCTAATAAGAGCCGACTACTCGCTAAAACACCTGCGGTTATTCGCCTTTGTATAAATGCCTTGGATATGTCAGCAACAGGACACAAACTGTAAGAACCTACTAAAGACACCGGCTACTAATTTTCTCCCATATGCAATAAAATGGTCAGTTCCATTTAATTCATTACAGTGTTAAATCTATGGTATCTACTGTTGGTGTTACTTCACATACAATAATTGTATTTAGGTACCTATGAATTTGCTCTGCAGAGATTTAAGTATTGCTATTTGCTAGTGATTCTCTAAAATTAATTTCTGGTTAAGATTTGACGTGTAACGTTGAGACCAAAGTATAGGCCAACTATGAAGGTCGTTCAAAATAAAATCTAGAGTTAAAAAAGTATACCTTCAGATATATACGTAGGGATTATATAGGGTCCTAAGTTATTCCTTTAATAAAATGGCAATTGTACAAACGTATCAGCGTGGATATCTATAATATATGTAATTTTTGTACTCTACATTTTGAACAATTGTCATCAATAACGTAACATGTCATAAAAGACGTCAACGCATTTTTATTTACATACAATTTAAAGTCACGTAATAATATGTATATATAAACGTAATATAACTATGCTTAAACTGTTACTGTTCGATGTAGTACGTAGAAAACATTAAAGAAAACCAGGTGCGAGATCTGTACAGGGTTAGCTGGAGTTAAGGATATAGACGGATTTTTAATAGGTGCTAACAAAGTCCATAAAAAAATACCGACCTTACACCATTACCACGTGTTAAAATATTTAAAATTACATGATTACTATATAAAGTATTCTTTAAACATAATATAATTCCCAAAGTACAAGTTAAAAGAAACAGAAATATTCTCTTTCTGTCTGTCTGTGCATGCGGTTAAATACGACTAGACATGCAAACTTTTTTCATGTATTCATAGCAACACAATTGACTCTAGTCTACGACAGTTGAGGAAATATTTGTAATATCTCGTGATCAATCCTTTAAGAGGAAATTGGATGGGGTAAGCTCTTCTCCATGATTTGGAAGACATAATATCTCAATAATTGTAATAAACCTATTGCAATACTGGCAAGAGAGTGACAGGGAGAAGGTTCTAGCGCTGATTGAAAGATGAAGTGTAATGGACCCAATATGCTGATGATGACCACGGTGAAGGAACTGTCGCAGCATCCCAAACACAATTATAACACATCCCAAACACAAACACACTTTAGATTAAGAAAAATGATTCATTCAATTAATAACAGTGTGAAGTGGATTTTGATCGGATTGATTGGGAAAAGAGGATAAAAAGTATAACGCGATTAATGGCTTAGTTTGAGCCACTTCTAAATATAATCTCTTATGCTGATTATACCATACATATACATAAATATGGAATGAGATATATCTCTTAACTACTACGACTATAAATACCACATTCGTTTTTTAAAGCATAGGAGGCCAACGAGCAGTTGGCTCACTTATGTTATGTGATCACCAACGCTCACAAACATCCGCACCAGAGGTGTAACAGAAGCGTTGACTACTTTTGAGAGAAGAATAAGCAAAGTTTTTAAAAATCCCTAGGTAGTATCGGTCCGGAAATATCGTCGTTAATCGAACATCAACCAGGAGCGATCTCAACCCATCAGACGGTCCAGGAAGGATGCGAATAGCGGCAGATCGATGACTGAGATTTTTTCAGCAGTTGACGAATTAGCTGACATATTGTAAGGATATTCTCATTACATTTATCAATCAATTTTCTTAGCTATAAAATTACTGATAAAAATTGAACCTTACAATGTGCAGCTTCAATGAATGTAAACAACTCACGCTCGCACTTATACCATAAAAATACCATGACCAAACAATAAATTGAAAAATCACTCACATTTATAGAAACATCCCAAAAATTATGAATCCCGTTTTCACCACAAGACACGCTCCACTTAATTCGACATAAAATTTCCTCTCGCAGAAAGCGTCAAATTAAACCGCGTGCGCACGCGACGTCCGCCAACACTGCGCTCGGTCTCGCTACTGACGACGTAGAGTCGCGGTGGTAGAGTCGCCGTTGCACTTGCGCCGAGCTTAATTAAGCGAACAAAGTTTCAAATTACGTCCTATGCACCCGCAAGCTGCGATTCTTTTCATCACGCAGGTCTGCTATATGTCCAACTGTTAGATAGTTTGATATTTTGAAATATTACGCGTACTATACGACGACGAATATTGATTTGAATAGTTGCTAAAGTTATCTTATATTGTAAGATGCACCCCGCGGTTTTACCCGCGTAAATTCGATCCCGTAGAAAACCGAAAATTATCCCATGGCTTCCCATAGGCACATTTTTTCGGGATAAAAACTATTTTATGTGTTAATCTACTCTATGTGTGTGCTAAATCTCATGAAAATTGGTTCAGCAATTTTTGCGTGAAGGAGTAACAAATAAACAAACATTTTTATATAGTCTTCGTATATGTTATGATGTTATTGATAGACTCGTTTATTGCGGAGATTTCGTCATATTCTGCGAGTGGATATTTGCATCGAACGCGATAGAATTCGTTTAAAGAATCTTAATCATATAAAACATTTTTATGTTTTAAAACTTTCGCATTTTAAATATTAGTAGGATCTAGACTAATATACTAATACTTACTAATATAGAGAGGTAATATATTTTTTTGTGTGTGTATGTAGAAAAAACAAATGGACCGATATTAATTTTTGTGTGAAGGAGTAACAAACAAACAAACAAACATACAAACTTTCGCATATATAATATTAGTAAGATATTTGTAGCTTAACTATTGATAATTAATGAGACGATAGCTAGACATGAAAGTTCGGTTGTGGTCTCAGCCGTAGATGTGCAGAAAATACAGTAGATTCTTAATTGCAATTTGTCTAAACCAATTTAAAGTAAACTGTTATCGACAAACTCTAATTCTAACATAAATAATATAAGATGCATTACACGTATAGTGATATATATCTATCTTTTCACATAAAATTTATTAAACCTAACTTTAAAATTTAGAAGAACGTCGTTCCGCTTACCCGTATAAAAGTTCTCTTTTCAAACCAACACAATTTACAAAAGAAAATTAAATACATAACCAAATAAACACAGCACCTACAAATACGTACATATTTGCAACACATATATTATACATTATACATCTTATAGCAATAAACCGACGTATAGTTTGGACGTCCATTTTATAGATACTGTTGGTACTCGACTAAATAAAATGTTATTAATTAGTTCACCCATAATTCCTCCATATTTCGAAAGAGAAGCATTCTCGTAAATGTTTTCAGAAAATATATTTCTGCTATATTTGATATTGATCTTCTGAGTCAGAATCGTCGATGCTGAAGGATATGGCCATCCTGGAATATTAATTTTGACTAAGAGTTAAATAGGACGACACGAACGTCAAATATCGCTCACTATTACTATGTACAGAACGTTCCCTTTTGCTCGACGTCGGATATTAAGAACCTGTCACAGGCCTAAACCAATTGCTCAGATTCGGGTGTTATTTTAGTGCTCATCACTAGGTGAGTGATGATTTAAAATAAACGTGTTTGTTTCTATTTAATGTTTCTATATTCTGTCGTTTCTATGTATAACTCTTATTTGATAAGATAATCGTTCTGAGAGAAACCTTAGATCTGAGAACAACTGTATGAATTTTTGTTGTAGCAGTGGTCTCCATGCAGTCATGTCGGTTTCACATAGAGTCACTGTATAGTAGCAACGGAGAAGCTCTTTATTAATATCGTAAGTCCATTTCATCCGTTGTCTACTCTTTTCAGCGAGTTTGGTTGCAAGAATATATGCTGCAAAACACTTCTAGCTGGTGTGTATGTGGCGGTATGTGGTGATCTACTCGATTTAATGAGCTCTCATTGTGTGGTGTTTGCGTAAGGTTAGTGATGTCAGTGGTGGGCAAGAGAATTTGCTTGAGCTTCTCGTACAATATCACTATTATTATTATTATTATACCTCATAGAAATTTCTTCGTTTATTATTGATATTTGTTTTTTCTGGAAAATGCTTTTTCACTATTGTGCTGAATTGGAAAACCGGAATAGTTTTCCAATTGAGCACAATGGTGTATATTATGATAACAAATCCTTTTATCGGTAAGCCATGTCCGATTTAACCCATAATATCTTAACTTGGCCTCGCAAAAATCATCTTCACAGCTAAATTGCATAATAAAGCATTAGAATTTCGGTTAACGCATAATAGTTATTAGTAGATTGTAATCTTATCTGACAGTGGACGGTCATTACGTATTAAAGTAATACTTAATACAACAAGAAACTTTGGAGTATTCATTTAAATTTCTTATATATTCACATTGCACGTTTTGTTATCTGGTTTTTAGGGAATGTTTAATTTGACATTTTGAATTTTTATGGTATAGGAAAACAAACGAGCAGCCGCAGCCATTTTCGTGACTACCGACGCACATAGACATCAGCATAGATACTATACAAATGCGCTACCGTCCTTTCTCCTCCCACCTCCATGGGCCACCGTCTACTTATCTTACACTCCGCACGAAACGCGATAGCACAGCTGTCACTTTACGCCGGTCTCGTGTAAGCGAGAGGTACCTCCCCAGTCGTGCCGGCTCAATTCGACTGCATGCAAGCATGCAGTGTGGCACTACCTCTTACCAAATGTTGACCCATATACATCATGGCGCGCGACTATATATATATATATAGATAGATATATATATTATATATTTGCACATTTCGAAAGACCTACGCCAACCACGTAAACAAACCCTACTACTCTACTTGAAAGGAGACCATCAGGCAGAATATTTTAGTAACAGGTAATGCCACTCTGTATTGAAACCGAATAGGGCTGGGACAACCGGCGAGCTACCTTTCTGCTGTCGTGCTTCGTGCGGTGTATGAGTATCCGAAGGGATAGGATCCGTGTAGGATGGAAGACGAAGAAGGGCGAACCATCTGTAGCTGTATGTCGCAGATATGGGTGTCGGTAATCATGAGAATTTCGCTGACTGCTCGTTTGCCCTCATGTACTTAAAAAACCTAGAGATAAATGCGAATGTAACGGTAATCTTTTAAATGTACTTAAATATTGCGCATTTGCGCAACGCGTAGATCAGTGATACTAATCTACTTCACCAGTTCTTTGTCCTGTAAAACAACAGGATGTACCAATTCCACTGTTACCAAACTAAAATATTGGTTTCCACATGATACTCACGCCGATTTATATCTATTTGTTCATTAACCCCGATACGAGTTATATAATATTATGATTTATAATCAAATTATATTACGTTATGCTATAATTAAGTCACAGTTCACAGAGCTTGATATTTTTGTTTATTACTCGTCGATCGAGTCATAAAAACTATTATGAATCATATAACGCGCGAAGACTTCAATTTACACTGATTTATTAAAGTCGGTTTTAGGTTACTAAATTATACTGTTGGCTTATTAAATTATATACTACTATATAAATATATATCTGTCCAGGGGTTTCAAATCAATCAATACAATTTGAAATATATTTTTTCAACGAAAAAAGTCCTTTTGTACTAATTTATGTGAATTTTACGTGATAGTTTAACAAACGCACATTAAATCTTTCGCATATTAAGTAGTAGAAGAATTTGGTTAAAAGGATTCATATTATATAGTCAATTATATTTTGCTGTTTATAATTAACTTTGATTTTTTCTTTATTTGCACTACATTATCTCACTTCTTTACCAAAAAGTTGACGATTGAAAGTTATCTACTTATAAATACAATTGAATACTTAAAATTATCCCTTTACTGATTGATATACGCACAGACATACACAACACTGATCCTAGGCTTCTGTATTCTAGGTTTGAGACGCGCAACTCTAAAATAAGGTAAAATAATGGAAGATACAGTATTACATATTTGTGGTTTCAGACTAACCACTAACCCGATTAAAGTATAATAAGTATGAATATACGTTTGTTAGTTACAACTGTCTACGTGGGAACACGCGCTGTAAGTTGTACAAACACATTATACTCTCTCGACTCACGTGCTCCAGATGTGGATCACCGCCTGATGCTGCACGTCCCGTTGTACTGATAACAATTATTATTGTTCATAATTTTGTGTCTGGTAATTGTAGAGTTATGTGTCTTGTATCAACTATGAACTATGAAACTTAACATCTTTGTTTTTAAGGAACTTAAAATGTTAATTAAAATATAGAATAATTTAGACTCCTTGGATTTCGCTTTCTTTGATTATAATATAAGCAATATTATATTCAAAGAAAGTCAGAATGTGAGGTCAAATTGAAGCAGCTTTAGTTGTTAGTTTTCACAATGTCACAATCGTAATTAACTTTTTCTTGCAGAAAAATGTTTTTCTGTGACCCGAAGACGTAGAACAAGTTATAGATTATAGAACAGTATAGTGCTACTACTGACTGAAAACCACAGTGAGAGTTTTCGGCTATTCTACGGCCATTCCAGACTCAACAGCAAGAGCCCGGTCCGGTCTGTATTTCAAAATAGTTTGGTACGACATTTAGAATGATCCCCACGCTGAGCACTGGCTATTAATGATGTCAGTTGCCAGTGGTGGCTGTAAAATTAATGAGTGATAGTGAGATGCTAAATATAGCGTGTTCAACGAACACCTACATGTGTGGCGCGTGAACATATTTCACCTGCTATCAATATAAATCTTGAATAAATCTAAATATATAGACATCAAACATGATAAACAAAGTAGGCTTAATTACTTTGATTCCTCTTGTATGTCTGGAATGGATAATTTTACCAGTGGCATAGTTTTAACTGAACTAGTTCATGTTATTGGCAATTAAAACATTATCGTGACTGAGTCGTATGATAATTTACAATGATACGATTATGAAGACTGCCTCGCCGCACACGGATGGCACGCAACTTGATAAATCTGAACTCTAGAATATTTTATTAAGTATAGTGCCTCTAGAGTAGTATAATATGTTATGCCAAATATTGTCATATCCCTATCTCGAGTTCCGGCAAGGACTGAAAAGTATTATTGCAATTTTTCAATTTCTAATAACAGCCGGTGTCGGAAAGGTGGTGGTGTAACTACAACCGGTATAAGACAATGACGATATGGTGCGTAACAACGCACTATCGCCCCACTATCTTGTCTTTTTTTTGATAATAGAGGTACAGTTTCAGAAGATAGCCACAGTAGCCAAAATTTGGCTTCTAAAAGACTAAATATGGTAGTTGGGGAAGAGAAATGGAGAATGAAATTTCTATAGATTTAATATGTCAGTAATTGTTTTGATACTGATGTTGTGGTTGTTTATTTATTTTCCTGTAGCGCCTTAAGGTAACGATTTTAGAGAGAGATTTTTATCGTTCTGTGAATTTTATACGAATTGATGAATAAACGTTAAATGCGTAATTTAAATTCGGTCAATGTGATGCAGAATTTTAGAGCCAATAGGCAAGTTGAAATTAAAACAAGGAAATTATAAGTTTTTATACAATATTGAGTCATTGATCTATCCAAAATGTCAGATGATTTATCGTCTCAGAGTGCCGACCTATATCAAAACCTGTTTCACTTTAGACTAAGAGCTAATGAATTAATGAGTGAAATTTGCGACTTATATAACATAACACAAGAGCTATTATTTTAACATATTTTACCAACTCAATATTACATAAACTTTTGTGTCATCAATAAAATATTGGTGATGTCAATTCATATTCGCAGACTGACAGCATGAATATAGAATTGTATTTATGGTATTAATTTTAAACGCTATGTGCATTTTGTGTTAATGTTTAAATATCGAGTTTGGAAATTTGAATGATAATTTTACAAAGTAAACATTTTAGGATATTTTTTATTTTAGGTAATCAAATTACTGATCCTTATACCTTTACTGTAAAAGAATCTAGTAAGTAGTACTGTAAAGGCTTATGTAGTATAAATCTATGTATTTTGACTCATTTAAAATTGGTCAAAATTAAAAAAAAATACAAATATATTGAGGAAAGGTCAAGCGAGTTCGGTGGGCGACGAAGAGCTTCCAGCTGTAAGTTACATAGTTTTTATTATATTACATTAATTGCATTCAATTATATTATGAAAGCTGTGATATACAATCCCCACTACGAATCTTGAAACTTGGCCTCATTTATTAAGGAGCCGTTTTACCTATTTAAAATGTGTTTTTTTTAATTTCTTTATTTTTTATTTTATTTTATTGTTTATTAGGGAAACCCAATTTTACAGCACTTAAAGCAAAAAGAAAAAACATCACTGACATCAATTAAGTTTCCCATGACCCCTACACATCATACTGTATCTTATCTATATAATTTTCTCGAGTCACAAGTTACCATACTCATCCGATACGACTCAACCTATTCTCATAAAACTTTGTGTGCAGATCGGGTAGGTCCCGATATTTCCACGGGATCGAAACTTACGCCGGTGGAACCGCGGATCGCAGCAAGTAACAAAATAATATGCATCGCTGTAGTTTTATTTCATTTGGTTTATAGATAATTAAAATATTTAAATTAAGTCATACCGACGCAGACGCCTAGACTCACTTTTACTTTTCTATTTGTATCTAAATAGCCGATCATATTAATATAAAAACAATTAAATGGCTGTATTTATCAGAGTTTCGCGCGAATGGAAAATATCGTAAAAAGCCTTTATATAAGATAGGTTTCTATTAGTTTTATATTATTAGGGGGCAAACGAGCAATTGGAACCATTTCATGACAACCAACGGCCATAGATATCCGCATAGAGTTTATACAGATGCGATGCCCTCCTTGCTCCTCCATGGGCCACCAGCTACTTGTATACTGCATGAAACGCGACAGCACAGCTGTCACTTCACGCCGGTATCGTGTAAGCGAGATATACCTCCTCGGTGGTACCGAACCAATTCGACTACATGCATGCATCGTGGCACTACCTCTTGCTAAAAGTTTTACGTTTAGGCTTTTACATTACCTTCCTTTCTGCTCAGATGACAGTTCACATGTGAATATTTTTATAATTCAACCAATCAGCGTAGCGTTTATTTTTCGCTGGTTATTTTGCTAACAATCTAGAGCCGTGGGAAGAGTAAAAAAAAACTGTCATCAAATACGTGAAGATACACGGTATACCTACACGGGTAATAAATAAACGTGGAAGTTGGGCGATTAGTTTAATTTTAGACATATATCTTGTAAACATCCTACTCACGCCTTATACTGGTATAATTAAGTGAAAGTTAAAATTAATCTACGTTTAGGGAAATAATTGATAACATTCAAATATCAAACATAATGCTCAAATAATAGTTGGTATTAGTAAAGAGTTGTGAACGATTTCTATGTTTTATCTCCTACAACAGAATATCGTCGTCCAAGTAAACCTACTACTATGTAGTAGTACCGAGGTTTAGTAGCATGCAGTACGGCGGTGTCTACGTGCTTGCACCTCGTAGAAAGAAGCGCCAGATCAGCAGCATTATATATACTACTAGTTGCGCCCCGCGGTTTCATCCGCGTAAATTTTGATCCCATGGAAAATGGAAAAGCATCCCATCATTTTTTTGGGATAAAACTATACTATGAGTTAATCCAAGTTATCCTTTCTGTGTGCCAAATTTCTTGAAAATCTCTTCAGCAGTTTTAGCGTGAAGGAGTAAAAAACAAACAAACATACACACTTTCGAATTTATAATATTAATAGGATTGAGAAGTATGTTAGATTGACTTCGATTGGTCGTCATCATATTGACTTCAATCAGGAAAAGTCGTAAACAGGTATAACCAAATTGAATTTAATTTCATAATAAAACAATCTCAATAGGCATCAAGCTTCTAGACTGCCACGCTAACTAGTGGCTGAAATGTGAAAATGCTAGCAAAATTTCGTTTGTACTTAGACGGAGATTGGCTTCTCTGTCTACGTTTGTATAAATGATGTGACATAATTATGTCAACATGTCATTGTCATTGTCTTTTGCTTAGTGTTTTGCTAGTACTTTTTTTTTTAATTTATTTAATTAAACACTTATACAATAACTTATAATTTTGTACAAATCAGGTGTAATCAAAAACTCATTCAAGTTTTAACGCACACCTTGCGCGGTCTACAATATTTAATAACATAGGTAATAGGTACACAATAAGGATGTTGCAGTTCCTATATAACATACATATTATTGTATTGAGGTAACAAAAATATTATAAAACATAACACTTGATTCCTAAAATGATCACTCGGGTGGCGACAGTGCTGCCTCTATGTTTCATGCACGGTCCCTATTAATTAACCATTATCCGTATCTCTCGCTCTCACGATGGTGCTGTATGCGACAGGTCCGCGTCTATTCTTTTAACTCTTTACAGTGGCCCATAGGAGGACAGAAGGGAAGGTCGGCAACGTTATATCTATTATCTGCATTACATTTATGTGATTTATGCGGATGTTTATGGAGCCATAAAAAATCTCTACAGCTAGTTTGCATCCTTATACTCAATATACTCAATATTTTAATTGAACATTCAAATTAAAAACGTATTGCAGCCCACCTAGACCACCATAGGACAATATGATTGAACAATATTTATTTTGGTCACCCAAAATAATTCTCAGGACAGGGCTAGGGTTGAACCGGCGGTAGATTTAATTGTTGACGTTCAAACAGTAATTCCTGTAATTCTATTTCGAATAAAAACTTTTTCATTTCATTCATTTCATTTAATAAACTCGGGTCGTCTGGTTATTTATATTCCCTCCTGTTTATTTTTCCTCTTTCGTCTTCTATTCTCTTTGAAATTCAAAGTATCCGTTGCACAGATCGTACCCGCGCTGCAGGTGAAGCGGCGAGCCTCCACTGAGCCGCGAGCGCGCGTGTGAACGAACTCCGCGACATTCTCTATTCAGGTTCTGCCCACTTTTACTTTCTCATTAGACGCCGCCCGGTCGTAGGTTACATCAGGTACGGGACTTGGCCGCTTCTGCTCGTAGATTGAGTGTGTGCGTTGGAATGACCTTGGAATATACAGACATCCTACATGTGTTAGATACAATAAGATACTATTGGCAAATTGATAATTTATTTTTTATTAAATGACGCACTGTATAAGTATATCACTACATAGTATAAAATAAAGACCCTTTTCACCATCTGTGTGTCTGTATAGATCTTTAATATTACTCAACTGATTTTGATGGAGTATTTTAAATAGACAGATGATTCAAGAGGAAGGTTTATAAATGTATAATAACTCCATTTTTGAAGTCCGAAATCCACGCGGGCTATAGGTATATCCAAGCTATTTTCGATACAATTGTATTGTGTAATTTTATCCCCTCAACAGTGACGTTTACTCTCAGAGTAAACGTCAATCAAATCTGTTCAGTAGTAAAATATGTTTTTAACGCAAACGGCGTTAAAAAAACATTTTCGCATTTTATGGTAGGCTTCCTATCCGCATATTACCTGAAATTTGATCCCCATCATCAATTTATTGTTCAAAAAATTAAGAGTGTGTTGAACCTGATCACAAATCATTATTGCTTTTATTCAGCTTATTATTATAAGATGATGAAAATCTTATAATTCTTACCTACGAATTATTATGAAATTGTATATTGTTTATAGTATTGTATATATTTTTATGGACATAATAAAATCGACGTACCGAAATAAAAATCTGCATATTGATGTATATTATCAGGTGTTGCCAGCATTTATTAATGTTGAAAAATAGTTGCAACAAATGCAATATTTAATGTAATTTATTCAATTTTGCACACGTTATTCTACTTTAAGTTTTAGCATCCGTGTAAAAAGTATTGCTAATGCCTTGTTTTGTGTTGCTTGTCCGATTTTTTTAGTATAATGGGGCAAACGAGTAGTCGAAGCCTTTTTTCATGTCTACCGACGCCCATAGACATCCGCATAGAGTTTGTACAGATGCGTTGCCCTCCTTCCTCCTCCCACCTCCACGGGCCAATAGTACGATATTATAAAGTTACCTAATATGTATTTGGTCTAGAGTGTTTTTAAATGATATAGAGAAATAAACGAGCAATCGGAGCCATTTCGTTACCTAAGTCCGTTAAAATCCGCAATTGCAGATGCATTATTCTCGTTGTATCCCAACAGCCCACCGCATACTGACAAACTGAACGACGCGTCTACATAGCTATCCCTATCATCGCACTATCTTGAGAGAGAGAGAGAGGTACCTCCCCAGCCACTACGGCATGTCACTACTCTAACTAGATTGTATATCCCAATCACATCGGAACGAAAACCAAATTGGCCCCTCGAGCAACGCTTTCGTACTGTTCATTGTATCTATTACACTTCATGTTCTTAATTCTATTCCATTTTATCTGTCTACTAGCTGCGCTCCGCGGTTTTACCCGCGGAAGTTTCGATCCCGTGGAAATATCGAGATGAAAAATAGACGTTCATGGCTGATTCTCAGGCCTACCCTATAGCGCACAAAATTTCATGAGAATCGGTCTAACCGTTTCGGAGGAGTATGGCAACTAATATTGTGACACTAGAATTTTATATTATACTAGCTGTGCCCCGCGGTTTCACTCGCGTTTAATTTCTAAGAAATCCATATAAACTTCAACACCCTATTTCACCTCTTAGGGGTTGAATTTCTAAAAATCCTTTCTTAGCGGATGCCTACGTCATAACATCTAAGTGCATGCCAAATTTCAGCTTGATCCGTCCAGTAGTTTGACTATATTTTCCATAATAAAA
>LUGF01014847.1:42419-53494 GCA_001625245.1 Calycopis cecrops
CCCAATTCGGCTGCATGCAAGCATGCAGTGTGGCACTGCCTCTTACAAAAATTTCATCTGAATACCCTGAGAAACATGTAAGTGAAAGAATAAACAATATAATATATGCAAACATTTGCATTTATACCGACGTAATATAGTAAAATTAAAGATGGCCGAAAGTATTTTCATGAAGATATTCCAAAAAAATGCTGCTGATATATATCTACTCGTAGAATTGATAGCAAACACGTTCAAAGTTTTAGTAGTATTCGTTTTTTTGTCTGTTTAATTGTCCGCGCATTACTCGTAAATGACTGAACGCATTTTGATGCAAACTTTACTGATCTGACGAGGAAACACCCAGCCAGATTATCTATATATATAAAGCTCAAACGTGACATCTATCAACGCACAGCCCAAATCCCTAGACGGGTCGGGCTGAAATTTGGCTTGCAGGTAGATGTTATGGCGTAGGCATCTGTTAAGAAAGAGTTTTTAGAAATTCAACCCCTAAAGGAGTGAAATAGGGTGATGAAATTTATATGGATTTCTTAAAAATGAAACACGGGTGAAGCCGCGGGGCACAGCTAGTATAGTATAAAGTAAATACCGATTCTTGGGACATATTTTACAACTAAAGATTTAGGGCTCACATACTCATTAATAAATGTCATGTCAGTAAGTAAGCTGTACGTTAGTCCAGTAGGCACACAACTTTTATAACTAGTACCAGTGGCCACCGAACTCTCATGCTATATGGCGAGGACATAGCATAGTCAGTAGTTAACGACTATATAATACTAACTATCCAGAAAGCATTTCATTTAATGTCCCTACACCTTAACCACTCACATCCTTTAGCATCCCAACCCACACACGGGATTTGTCGGATATCTACATATATTATAATAATAAGTCTTCTCGACACACACATAAATAAGTCTTCAATCCGAAATATTTATCGAAGTGTGAAATAACTTCGTCCTGGATCCGATTGCAAATCGATAGCTGGCGGGTGAAATTGAAAAAGTTTCGCCAACTGTTGGATTCTATCGTCAGCCAATTATTAGGATAAAAAGGTTTCCAATTAAAAAGTTTCTATCTTTTATCGGTTAATACATGTTTAAGTGATGAGATAAATCTCATCATTTAAAGTTAAGAGAGATCAAAAAAACGTTAATAATTATTTTACAAAGCTATTTCATCTGTGTATTTATCATTTTTTTCGTAGGTGTATCATAACCCTAATTTTTGACAAAAAAACGTTATTAATCCTACTAATATTATAAAGGCGAAAGTTTGTGAGTGTGTTTGTTACTCTTTCACACAAAAACTACTGAACGGATTTTCATGAAACTTTACAGTAATATAGCTTTCATATCAGAATAACATAATAAGTTAAAATTTATAGGGATTTTTTATAATTTGGTTATAATACAACGATATCAAGTAAGTCGGAAAAAAATTAGGCCCCCTGAGAGCAATATTGGCGTGCGCTGCCCTAATCGTTGGAGTTACACAAAGATAATTACTGTAGGATTATTTATCTTAAATAGTTCTAAATAAAAGTCCGCGACAGCATGTATCTATCTTTTATGTGTAAGTCACAATGACCAAAATAATGAACCAAACATTCAATTAAAGTGTATATTTTTTAACGATGCACATTTTAGAATATTTATCGAACTCTTATGAAAATTGATACATCTGTCACTTTACGTATTGAATGTAAATAAACTTTGTCTTTTACACTGAGTAATTTGGACGAATAGATTAAAAGTTATTATCATGATAAGATTGACTTAAACGGAATATCTAAAGCATCTAAAATGTGCGGCGACAAATTCCATTCTCAAAGCGATTTATTGTTTCAAACAATACGTATATATTTAATTTAATATGAAGTCCGAAATCCACGCGGGCGAAGCCGCGGGCGGAAGCTAGTTATTTTATAAAGCTATTTCATCTATGTATTTATCAGTTTTTTTTCGCAGGTGTATCATAACCCTATTTTTTTACTACAAAAAATAACCCTCGAAAATTGTAAGTATTTTTAAAACCACACATATAGCTTTATAATTTAGGCAATATCAAGATGTTTCATATTGATATCTTCAACGAAATATTATTCGTAGCGGTATTAAAAACTATGTACATATACATACACATGTTTATAACAGGGACGCGGTAAGTTGGGATCTGACAAAAATTACATTCCCCACTCCCCCCGCAACACTCGTCTCACTCTCTCTCTCTCTCTCCGCACTTCCCCCGATGTCGCCCTAACATGGCGACATCGGGCGAAGTGCAGAGCTAGATAGCATTCTTTGCATTCTTGGCAGGTCTCAACTTACCGCGTCCGTGTAGTATCTTGTACGAAATCCTATTGGAGTTTATTTCTTAAGAATGAACGAAATACGTAAAGCAACGTAAAAAAAGTTTATCATGTACGTTTGGAGTTACTCTCGGCTTTATTGTAGGTATCACAGGAATCTTCTCTTCAGATTTTATCATCACACTTTTTTTTCATCACACAGCGTCAATGACTCTCAGTTAAATTATTCAATTAAATCACTTTTTACTTCACTTTAAACTAAAGACTAAATGGTTCAACATCTTCGATATTTTAAATTTAATTAAATTTAATTATTTCGTTAAGAAGTAGCGTCACGCTGCAATGCCCATGCAGCCGTATTGGTTTGGTTTGGCACGACTGGGGAGGTACCTCTCACTTACACGATACCAGTGTAAAGTGCCAGTTGTGCTGTCTGTATCGTGTGGTGTGTGAGTAGCCGGTGGCACAAGGGGAAGGAGGAAAGAGGGCAACGCATCTGTGTAACCTTTATGCACCCAAATGGGCATCCATAGTCATGAAAATGTCCCCGACTGCTCGTTTGCCAAATTATACAATTTAAAAAATGTATTAGAGCCAGAAGCATTTGTATATTCGTTGGTTGTGCGGACATCTATGGGGGACTGTTTATCATGAAAAAATGGATTACTTCTTTATGTCCTCTTATAAAAATAAAGTACGGTTCTAAAAAAAGTTTGATTTACTCACCCTAGCATATATACTCGTACATACCCTCGCAATAAAACATACCCTCGTTAAATTTAACGATGCACGTTTTATATTGACGTATGGCCGTGTCATAGTATCAGTTTCTAAATAACAACCTTGTTAAAATATATCTACGACATCGTGTTTCAGGCTAAGGCACAGAACTACCTTATTATATTATAAGATAATTGGCCTAACTTTTTATATTCAACATTATAAAACATATTATTTTGGTGAAAATTCTTAAGAAACTGAACTGAACATTTCTGAAATAACTCTAGTTTAATAAAATAATTTAAAATACACAGTGTATAAGCAACTTTTTTTTCTAAAATATATTAGCTTAATGTAAGACAAAACTGGAAAGATAACTCAAAACTAGTTAGGATCTACATCAGTCGGCCCTATTATTTTTTCAAAGAAAAACTATAACCAAATCAGATGTCTATGGGCGGCTGTAGTCACTAAACACCTGCTCGTTTGCCCCCTATATCATAAAAAATAAAAAAAATAAAACCTAGGCCGAATAACGAACGCAAAAGTAAAATAATTATGAAATGCAAAAATAAAAATAATTCTAAAGCTATGGGCATACATAAAATCGGGGGTTTCATTTTTAAAGCTAAAAACTCCTTGGATGATAGATCAGAACATTTCACTCAAAACGTATATTGAGAGTGGAAATTCTTCGCAGAATAGTTTATTAGCTTCAATATTTCCCATCCCTCGCTTGAGCGGCGCGGTGGAGCGGAAATTGGATCGCGCCAACATTTTTGCTTTTCAAATGAACAAAATTCAATTATTGAACCTTCAAGTTGGGATAGTCGCCACTAACGGGTAGGAGAGATTATAAACGTTTTAATAAATATTCCAACTACAGAATTAGCACTATTGACACCGTACGAACCCTTTCAGTAGATAATTGTGAGAAGACAGTCACCCCTTGGTCCCAATAACCATAGAATATGACCTATGCTGGGGCAAACACAAAACACCACAACAACAAAAACACACAACAAACAGTCGGAATATTTCTGGCTTAGGTGGTGCTGAAGTGTTGCGTTCTACTGTTTCTTTCTTCAATGATCACCTAAGCTTTAATCTCACACTCTGTACGAAAAGCGACTGCATTGCTATCAATTTGCTTCGGCATCCTGTAGGAAATTGGAAACACCGAACGTGCCAGCCAAAAGATGAATAAAATCACTAACCTAGCAATGTCCTGGGCTGGAGGGTCACACATCCCGTGTGAATGTACTCAATCAGCTGACGAAACACATCAGGCTCAAACTCCTCAATGATCAGCGTTTGATGCTGCTGTGACGAGGGCTGTAGAAATAACGCAATATTAGTTTATACAAATAAAATTGTTTTTTGTAAACATATTTAATCATTTTTTTTGTTATAAATTGACCATTTGATTGACCATTAAATTATCTACAAAGTTTGTAGTAATAGTACTTAAATTATCGAAAAATAACGAAGTCAATACAAATTAAAAAATGTATTGAATTGTTGTATTTAATATGATGCAATAAAATGGATTCAACACAAAACAAAACTTGTTTTTATATCATTGTATTAAGTTACAATGAAATTGTGAAGTCGACATTTTTTTAAATTTGTGGTAAAATACTTACAAATCGTAAATATTAAAATATTCTTTTATGTAAACAGTATTCCAAATATTTTTAAGCATTATCATGCCTCAGTGCACGGCTTAATTAGCTTTTTAATTTGTGAAAATTTTAAAATAATCAAATTTTGTACACATTATTAACAAGATTGATTTTATATCTTATTATGTTTAAATTGAAATGCAGTGTGAAAATAAATTTTAAATTAATTAATAAAAATACAACTACAACTTGCTACCAATTTGGAAGTTTTCCATTCCGATCGAGATTTACTTAGTCAAAGCTTGATATAAATATTATTTTTACGCTCTATTATGCACTTATGCTCTACTATATGTTTCTTCATTTGTATTATTCTAGGCATGTATTATGTATATCCATTAATATGTATATAATTATAAATATTTATCATATTTTTACTGTTATAACAGCAATTACGTCTAATATTGATTATTTTAAAACCAATCTTGTTAGCATAATATGATAACGACAGCCAATTTCTAAACATTTTTTGATTTAACAAATACGAACAACAACAGTTAGAAATAAGTGTAAGACTTATAGAACAGTAAATTTATTAGCAATAAAATATACATTAAAAATAAGTGCAAACAAGTAAGTAAATGTCATGCATTTTTGTTAAAAAGACGTTTCAATATAAAGAATATTTTAAAATGTAAAAAAAAAAGATTTAATGTCACAACGCCTTATCTACAATAATTTAAAATAGAAATAGTGTGAATGTACAAAATGAACATCGAATACTTTAACCGATTTAAATATTTCCTAATACATCGTCAATTTTGCTTTTACCTCTTGTATTGGAGCCAATTGCTGCGCGAAAGTGGATCTCTGTTGTGAAACATTAAAAAAAGTTTATGTTTATAATAAGGGTCCTAATAATTCTTTTTTCTATTATTGCGCTGTGTAATTATGTCATCGTATTTTAGAAACTTAAGACTTTAGTTTCATTTATAGTAGATTCTTTGGATTCCTTATTTTGAACATTTACAACATTATAGTTATGTTGTACTATTTGTCTTTAAATTTACTTAAAGCATCCATTTAAACCTGAGTAATTGAAGATATGAATAGCCATTGATCAATTTTGCACATGAAATAATTTCAGGGCATTTAATCGCTTCAGTGATTTATTTGAATCAAGCGACATACCTGCTGAGCGGCGTTTTGTAGATTCAGAAGGGGCTCTGAAGATCTCTTCAAGAATAATCTGAGCTTATTTTCACGAGGTGCTGGTTCCTTCTTACGCTGAGGACTTGGAGCTTGGTACAGCATCTTTTGAAATACCCTTAAATAACAAGAAAAGTATTTTTTTACATCTTTATTATAAGAGAGATGTAACGAAACTATCTTTGCTGTACACCATCCAAATCCAGAAAAGCTGTACCTATGCTGCTTAGCAGGCAGAATTTGGCTTGGAAGACCGCGGAGTTACCTCTTACATGATACTATATACTATATTCTAGAACCGGCTTACACGAAACCGGCTTAAAGTGACAGCTGTGCTTTCGCGTTTCGTGTAGCATTTAAGAAGGAGCCTCTATGCGGATGTCTATAGGCGTGGGTTATCATGAAAATGGCTCTGACTCTTTTATTATCTTAACACAGATGCACTGCCCTCCTCTCATGTCGCCCCTCCATGGGCCGCACTGCTTACACACCCTACGAAACGCGACAGCACAGCTATCACTTTACGCCGGTCTCGTGTAAGCGAGAGGTACCTCCCGGGTCGTGCCGGCCCAATTCGGCTGCATGCAAGCATACTGTGTAGCACTACCTCTTACTAAACTACAGCGCAAAACAAATTAATAAATACAAGATAAGTTGTCGCTAAAACAATATTAAGGATAAAGTTTCCCTATTCTCTCCTCGTGATACGAGTTATTTACTTCACAACTGCGGCTTTTACGAGTCGATGGCAAACAACGTAAAAGCTCATCACAATTTCGGTGAGGTATTGTCAATAAAACCCTTTTACCCGCTACACTGAGTGCCCTTTAAAAATTTGCCATGGATAATAAGGTCGTCCTAGCCGATTGGCTACGGCGGCTGTCTATACAGGGTTAGTTTTCGGTCACCGGCCAAATTTTCAAGTTTGGTTCGGAATCAATACTACTTTCGATTTATGAAATAAAAAAAAATTAAAAACTAATTAGAGACAATTACTTTGTCCCATGGTATAAGCATATGTCTTGGTCACCACGCCACCATCTGTATAACAGGTAAGACACAAATTTATGTACTTTGAAAGTAAGTTAGTAAGTTTTATTTAGAACATTTGCTACATTGCAACCGGAAGTTCCTCTCCACGCCTCCGCTTTTTAATGTAGAGGTATTGCCTGCTTACATACATGCAGCTGAATTGGGCCGGCACAACGGGGAGGTACCTCTCGTTTACACGACACCGCGACCGGCGTAAAAGGACAGCTGCACTGTCGTCTTTCGTGCGGTGTGTAAGTAGCCGGTGGCCGATGAAGATGGCAGGAAGAAGGAGGGCATCGCATTTGTATAAACTCTATGCGAATGGTCGTCGGTAGTCATGAAAATGGCTTTGACTCCTCGTTTGCCCTTTTATACGATATTAAAAAAACAAACTTTGAAACAAGAATGCCTCATTTTCCAGAAGCTTCAAGTAAAATAAAGTATCTCATTTCAAAAAGCCGCCAGCGAAACGAGATTTTATTTTTTTTCGAAAACCTTTGGGCGAAAGTTTTTTTGTTTAATCCTTTGCAGACCAATTTATTTTAACAGATTACAAGAAATGTTCACAAAGGCACAAAGGGAATAGAGATAGAATGTGCGCGAATTTTATTGAGGTTTTGCTATTTTATATTCCGGTAGTTTCTGTGTAATTTACAATAACTCCCATGCCCGAAGTTGGTTTTTTTTTTTACATAATGAGGTGACAAAGACTCTATCGGAGGATTATGAACACCGGTGGTAATAAACATCCATATATTATTTACGACGATGCTTGTCGTTCTTCCCCCTGCTGTGCCATCGGAAACACACATCGGATGAAATGCGACAGCAGACTGTATAACTGCTTTTAGCTAGTTACATGTAAGCGAGACAAAGAACGCCCCAATTTAGGTAGCTGCAATGTTGCTTGGAACTACTAAATACGAAAGTGATGGGGCGATAGCATTACGGGGTTCTCTAAAGATATAGTTTTAGCAATAAAATGTTTGGGAAAAGCATATTTTCTCTAAGTCTAGATGATTTTTTTAAAATTTCAAATGTATAATGCTCATTTCCAGTACAAATATCATTAGGGTGTTTGCTATTAAGTATGTATGCCGGGTATAATTAATGTGGAAGAGAGAAGGAAAATATGGACCGTGGTTTGATTAAGAGAAATGGAGCGTTTCTCCATTTCTCCATAATAATTGGAGTAGATTATGGAACTTGATTGAAGATATTTTTTTTTATCATGCCATACTGTTGTTATGAATAGTGGGGTCAACAAGCAGTCGGAGTTTTCCCATGACTGTCGATGCTCATTGAGAATCGTATAATTGTTATACAAAAGCCCTCCTCTTCTTCCTCTTTACTACTATAGGCTTCAATAACTCCTAAACTGACCGAAAAGCTGTCTAATGCATTGTTACACAGTATCATTTAAGCAAAGACGAATTACAGGGGGTATCTTTTCGGCAGTGCCGCGTCGGTCCAAATCGCCTGCATGTCAGTAAAGCACTACGGGCACTATTACTATTTAAAGTAGCTTATAAGGGGTAGCTCTTATACATAAATAGTATGCAGCGACGGATGATGAATAGGATGATAATAAGTTATTTAGGAATTTAATTATATTAATCTATCTACATATAGAGCAAGAGATCTATCCGTCACGGGCTCTTGGGCCACTTAGCCAATTTTGAAGAGGAATTTAATTAAATTTCAAGTATTTCAAAGCTCAACTACTCTAAGAATGTCTGTAATAACAATATAATATTGCGCCTTTAGTGTAATTAACCCAAATCCTACGCTTAGCCACTAACACTACAGCCAGACGAGGTGTACACTATAATATAGTAAGAGGTAGTGCCATACTGCATTGCATCCGAATTAGGCCAGCACGATCGGGGAGGTACGATAAGGACCGTTCAAAATCGTCGTAAAGTGACAGCTGTGTGGACGTCGTGTGGGTTTACTGTGGGCCATGATGGCGAAAATAGGACAACGCATCTACATACCTCTATCGGATATATAATATATGCGTCAGCAGTCATCAAATTGACTGTTCATTTGCCCCCTTAAACTATATTAAAAAAACTTTTACGAAGTACGTCGCTAATACAAATCTTTACATAAACTTTGTGAATCTCATTCTACCTTACTCTGTACATGGACTCTGTTTAGTAGTAAATCAAGATACATGTAAAGTACCCATGACATTTTATTAAGCAATAATGATATTTATTAGAATATAAGTAATCTAATCTAGTATTTTATGTTCTCAATAAATGCATTTATCACTCATGGAGAGTTATTAGCCACTTTAGCGCATTACTGAAAATAGCAATTTCGCTCGCGAGTGTAGCCATAATCCAGCTTTTACCCTCGTCTATTTTTGGCATAGAAACCCCCTTACTACCTTGTTACAGTGGCAGGTTCAAGTGAAATAAGTAACATCCTGTGCTAGGGTCAATTCGTGGATTTATTAGGTGCGAATATTTAATCTTTTATCACAGTTTATTGAATTTGACTCCTGTAGAAACGATGTGTTACAAAAATATGTCAATTGTAATAGTGTGAGACAATGCTATGTAAACGTAACGTATCAGCGTTACGATACACCGCTCTTACGTCGCTTATATATTTTGCACACCTTGTACTGCAGGACATCATGTTCATTAAAGTAAATTCGACCAAATTCTAAATTTCAGTTGCATGTTGGACGCACGTATTTATTTTACAGTGGAATTTTGTTGCTCGTGAGGTCCATATATTTTGTTCGATATGAAGCACTTAATCTGCCCCGGACAATGTAGCATCACTACATTGTCCGGGCAGATTATTCTCAGGGACGGTAAGAATTGAAAACAAAAGAGTAAACTGTGAGCACAAGTCCGACTAGCTCACCGAGGACTCCATCGAGAAAAACGACCATAGCAACATTGCAGATGAACTGGAATCAATGCTGTTATGTTAAGTGAAGTTTGGGAGTATCATGTGAGCGTCCCTCCTCCTCCACCTCTTCCCTCCATTCGGTCGCGCCGGCCTAATTCAACTGGCATGCATCATGGCATACTAAAATACTATAGAATTCTACTTTAAAAATCTTCATACCTGCTTCTAGACGCCAGGACGGCTTTGACAGCGCACACTGGCTCCCTGGTGTCTCCGACGAGGAACGTGACGTCACACAGCTCCGGCATGGACGCCAGGAACTTCATATCGTCAGCCAGACCCGCCTTGTTGTCGAAAATGTTGAAATCTGGCTCTGCCTCCATGGCTGCAAGCGCCCCGCTTCGCATTGACGACTAGAACAATAATAAATAAAGGTCAAGTGCGTGTCGGGCCACAAGCAGTGTAGGGTTCCGCAGTTGCGTACGACAACTTTGAGTTCTTACTCAAAGAACATCTAAAAATCATAGTTAAATACGTTATTATTAACGTAATTAACAATTGTTTTCAACTAATTCTGAATGAAATTTATATGAAATTTTACTTTTCCGAGTACATTTTATAAGTTGGTAGCCTATAACTTTTCAGTTTCTACTTCCTACTCAGCTCTGATAGTTTTACTTTAAAATTCTTTTCATTCTGTTGTATTTTTTTTCATGCGTCCATATTTAACCATTGGCAAGAAAGGGAAGGGGGGGACACTTACCTCTAACAAAAAATTGTACTTTAAAACCAGATATTTCCAAAATGCTTATCTAAATCGAAAAATGGTGTTCCCAATCTCATAATCTTCTACAACGATACCCCACACGATCGGTTAATGGACAAGACAAAAAATATCTCTCTTCTATTCGTATGGGAGCTACTCCAAAAGAATTTTTTAATACTTTCTCAACCACTTTTTTGCCATGATTAATCCTACATACCCATACAAAATACAACTTTCTTACACACACACACACACTTTTTACAGCTTTCTGATATTTATAGTCTCTGAATAAACCGCAGAGAGACAGACGGTCATGAAGAAACTACCAATAAAATGAATGAGTGACTGGAGCCATATTTTGGTGACAACCACCTTTATCATCCGCACGCTTAAAGATAATGCAGATGTGTTTCAATCAAACGTTTCTAGTCCTCAAATATTGTTATTATATGAAAATAATTCTTAATTAAAAATATTATTGCAAAAAGGGAAACACAGATTGGACAAATTTCTGCCGAGATTTATTAAAACT
>LUGF01014847.1:54749-66870 GCA_001625245.1 Calycopis cecrops
ACACACACACACACACAGATACACATTCTCGCAAATAGTATATTACAGGATAGGTTAAATAAAATATATCTTTCGCTTTGTTTGCTTTCAAGAGTTTAAATTGTAACATTTGCTATGGAAGAGCTGAATCCCCTAATACAAGCATCAAATATGCTTAAAAAAGGGTCCAGGCCACAGTTTGCAAAACATGTATTTTAGTAAAGAAATAAAGATTTATTATTATTTATTATACCAAATTACAGCTCTCTGGTATTTATAGTCTCTGAATAAACCGCAGACAGACAGACGGTCATGACGAGGTCATTCCTCGTTTACTACGGAACCCTAAAATTTAGTTTGGCCTATAAAATGAAAAAGTAACCGGAGCCATATTTTGGTGACAACCACCTCCCTTTATCATCCGCACTCTTATAGATAATGCAGATGTGTTTCAATCAAACGTGTCTAGTCCTCAAATATTGTTATTATATAAAAATAATACTTAATTTAAAATATTATTGCAAAAAGGGAAACACAGACTGGACAAATTTCTGCCGAGATTTATTAAAAATAGACGATCACCAGTAATACGTTCGCGTAGAGTTTTCAGTAATTTTGAAACGTTTGCAACCGTTTCAAATATAATTTATTCATGTCGATTAGGAAAATTGGCGATAAAAAATACTTTAATTTTTATTTTCTTTTTAGTTTTGCATGTTTATGGCTAAAGCTCTTCAAAATGTGACCACAACCAATTTGTATCTCATAATCAAAATCAATTAAGAAACAAAACGTTTAGACTAAATGTTTAGTCCATTATTTATATTACGCTTATTATTATATAATATCAATAATATCATAATACATCACCAGTTTTGTTTTTCAGTTTTTATTCAATATCTTTTTAATATCAAATAAAAAACGTCAACTGGATAAAGTATAACTAATTAACTTATACATTATCCAGTTGACGTTCATTTGTGAATAAAAGATTACTTTCTTTTTTCCTTTTTTTATTTTGTACTCTTTATTTTCTTTATATTCACGGGCGGAGCTCTTGAATATTAGACCATATTTTCTGTATTTGCAGCTATCGTCTTATAATCACTGGCATAAAACTCCATTATTATTACTATTCTTGTACATATTATAAAAGATGAATTTAAATTTTGTAAAGGGTTTATTGTCAAGTAAGAAGTGAATAGGCTGTATGTACCTTTACAATATTCAAATCATTACCTCCGTCAGTAACGTCATACCTATGTCATATGTCAGCTATTGTGTCTGAAATTCTTATTTATATGTATACAAAAGCTGGGTCCCGCGGGTCCCGCAATTTCAGAAAATGTCAGTATAAAAGTTAAAGTATAATTATTTTAAAAAATATTACTCATACCTATTGAATACGCAAAAAATGTTACGTAAAATTTATGGACAAGTATGAGTAAAAATGTTATGAAACGAAATTTTTGTAGTATATAATTTATATAAAATCAATATAATATTTCTAGTACCGTTGTCCTGTATGCTATATATAACTATGAAAATAATTTCATAGTTAATATCCTATTAAAGAGATAGAGCTTTAATCTCTTTAGTAACATTGTTTGGAATTGTAATATCATAATTGAATATATATTAATAATTGAATTGTACGAAAAAGATTTAGGATAAAAGAAGCTAGTTTAGGAATATTCATTATTGTTTAGATTAATTATTTAATTTCTTCTTATCTTATTGTTTTTTAATTTATTAATAATTTAATAACTTAATAATAATGCGATTATTCATATTGTGCTGTGTTAGTCAGATTGCTTATCAAATTTTATTGCTCCGATATTGCTAGATGTGCTTCCCAATTCATATAAAAAACTCAGTAAAAATGTTATTAAAATAGATAAAATAATAATATTATATGTATTTATTTCAAACATAATTTCTTTATAAGATAATAAAACATTAATATAATAATAAATATATATATCATAAAAACTATAAATATTTATAATGAAACACTCACTTCATCCAAACTGAAATGTCTAGTTATTGTAATGTCCATGGTGAAGTAGCTTCGAATAGACAAGGAAACACGACTACTTTTCACGAAGACAACGAAATAACTGACGAACCTGCAGTACAGGCAGGGTTTCGCTCGTATTGAATCATATGTAGCCCTATTTACAGGCGGCAGCGATTTTATATGTTCAGTGAAATATTTTGGTTTTTTGTCGTAGCCTAATGAAATCTGTTATTGGTTTTTTGCAACGGAATCAACAAACAAAATATTAGTTTTGTTGATCACCTGATGATGAATGTTCGAAACCGGTCGTATTAAATGTAATTTTAGTTAATAAAAAGTGGAAATAGTATAAAAGAGTATATTATTTAACAAAACTACAACATGAATTTCCATGAACAAGTGACAATACATTCCATCAACTATAAACAAAATATTGTTTAGTTTGAAATAATCTGAAAATGATTTCTTATGTTTACGAGAATGCTGCATATTGTAATAGAACTATTTTAAAGGATTTTATCGAGGTTTATTAATTATCTAAGATCTCGGTCGACTGAGATGACAGGTTGTGTATCCGAGACCATAGTTGCTGTAAAGAGGATCTTTACCGAACCCAGAAACTGTCGGGATTGTAAAATACTTAAATAAACCGCCATAAATTCCGTTCAAATATTTTTATTACAATATGCAGCATTCTCGTAAACTTAAGAAATCATTTTCTGATTACTTAATTTTATTTCAGTTTTATTACATCATCAGAAAAGTAACAGAATATATGCCACTACAAAGGGATCCCACACCCCACACTTATACATTTTTTGTAGTAATATAAGTTGGTTAACCCTGAAACACCAACACAATGGTCTTTCGCTCCTCTTCTTGTCTTCCGTAGGCCATCAGAGACTCTTAAATCGAATGAAAAGCGTAAGTAAGAGTTACGTAACTAGTAATAGGTACTGGCCTAATTCAGCTCATTTTTAATGGCATAAGAGGCCATACGAGCAGTCGGAGCCATTTTCATGACTACCGACGCCCATGAACATCCTCATAGAGGCTATGCAGATAGGCTGCTCTCCTTTCTGATCCCACCACCATGGGCCACCGGCTACTTACACTCCGCACGAAACGCTACAGCACAGCTTTACATATTTCAAATTTAAATTACTTAAAATATGTAAATAATATGTCATGTCTCTTTTCCCCTTTTACACCCTGAAAGACTTATACAATTTGAAA
The DNA here is from genome assembly GCA_001625245.1 of Calycopis cecrops. Classification (NCBI taxonomy): domain Eukaryota; kingdom Metazoa; phylum Arthropoda; class Insecta; order Lepidoptera; family Lycaenidae; genus Calycopis; species Calycopis cecrops. The sequence continues at coordinate 57,985 of LUGF01014847.1, forward strand.
GTATGGGGTGTTATTAATTAAATTGGGCTTAGCGGCGTTGAGTTACAAGTTAAGTTACAAGGTTACATACACTTTAAAATATAATATATTTTAAAGTGGTTTTCTCATTCCGTCAAGCCACCTTCTTTTTTTATGCCATAGGGTGGCAAACGAGCAGTCGGAGCCATTATCGTGACCACCGACACCTATAGACATCCGCATAGAGGCTATACAGATGCGCTGCCCTCCTTTCTCCTCCCACCTCCATGGGCCACCGGCTACTTACACACCACACGTAACTCGACAGCGCAGCTGGCACTTTACGCCAGTTTCAACTCTGGACTACAAACCAGTATAACTATAGGTTACCCTTTCTTTTTTTTTAGATAGATTCTACGCTAGCAGACTGAAAGCCCAGTGCAGCTTCATCTGTATGAAAAGTTACCCTATAGAAACACTGCTTTGTAGTCGGAATAACAAATCGCTAAAATGCCATGGTTTACGCGTCAGAATGTCACTCAGAAAGGACCTAATTCTATTCTTAGAATCATTGATTACAATATAAATACAATGTAGACTTTTTTCTTTAAATTAGGAAAGAAAGAGAGTCTGTAGTTACGTTACAGCTACAAACAACAAGAAACAATAATGTAGTGTAGTGGAAACTCCATACTCTTAATGAGAGGAACCTCCACGATTAATATGTTTTTAATAAAAAAAACCATATCAATTCGAATTTAAAAGAAAAAGAACAATTTGAATATTTTCCTCTTTGACAGAGAAGATATTTATTCGAGATGATATTTTGATAGACTGCGAGACAGAATGTCTCTGACTGCAAGATGAAATATATGTGAATGGAAAATGTACCTTAGCTAGGATTTTATAAACAATGTATTCTTATAAGAAAATTCAATAAAAGAATATTATCAAGTACATCCAAGTTTTTTATTGTATGTAGATCATGTCATCCAGCTGGAAAAGAGTAGTTTAGGATAGTAACCGCCGCAGTTAGGAGCTACGCCCAGAAGAGAACGAAGGCAGTGTTACAATATTTAATTTTTGGTTAATTTAGTCAGTAAGATGTAGTGGCATGCTGCAGTTGAATTAGGCCGGCACGGCCGGGGAAGTCAGTCTCTCCTTTTAGCTTACATATTGTCGTAACAGCTATGCTGTAGGTTTCGGTTGATGAGTAGCCGGTGGCCGGTTGGAGGAGAGAAGAAATGAGGCCATCTGCATAGTCATTCGGATATCCATCCGATGGTAGTTTTTAAAGGGTTGTGACTGATTTTTTACCCCCTTATACTATATAAAAGGTAGTAGTTGTTTTACCTTTCAAAATAATATAAAAAAATAATAATTATACATATTTCAAATAAATGCTCCTGATTATTTTCCTCTATAATAAAAAATATATTTCTTAAACGGAACTAATATAAATCTGTATGTTCAGATAATAACTAATTGTGAAAAGATCTCGATTCAAATGTATATTATGAAGGTATCAGGCATTTCGTTCTCATTCCAGACCTAAATTGAATCATGCTGATGTAATGTTTTCTCATATGTACGCTTTCGAAATATGATTTGAAAATATGTAATACTAGCTGCGCCCCGCGGTTTCTTCCGCGTATCATCCCATTGCATCCCACAGGAACATTTTGTCGGCATAAAAACTATCCTATGTGTTATTACAAATTACCCTCTACGTGTTTGCCAAATTTCATCAAAATCTGTTCAGCAGTTTCTGCGTGAAGGAGTAACAAACAAACAAACATACAAACTTTCGCATTTATAATATTACTAACTGCGTCCCGTGGTTTCACACGCGTAAATTTCGATTCCATGGATAATCATCCCATGGCATCACATAGGTACATTTTTTCGGAATAAATACTATTCTATGTGTTAATCCATATTATTCTCTGTGTGTAAATTTCATGAAAATCGATTCAACCGTTTCTGCGGGACAGAGTAACAAACAAACAAACAAACAGACAAACTTTCGCATTTATAATATTATTAATTAATTAATAATTAATAAGATGTAACTCTTTATTAATGGATCAAACCTTATCACCTTTAAGTTACTACTAAAAACCGCACGATCATAGGTTTTCTTTTATAGTATAAGAGGGCAAAAAAGCAGTCAGAGCCTTATAACTACCAACGCCTATAGACATCACCATCATTGTTATGCAGATGCATAGCCTTCCTTTCTTCCTCCTATCCAATGGGCCACCGGATATTCATAATCTACACGAACCGCACGACCGTAGCTGTCATGTGTTTGCGGCAGTATTATATGTGAGAGAGGTACCTCCTGACCGTGCCACATTCAGCGGCAATCAAGCGCTACCTCTTAAAAGGCTCTAGGCTATGTAAATTAGGGCCCCCTTGCCCTCATCCTAGAAATTCACCACCGCACTCTCAAAAACTGAGCAGTTACACCACTATAAAATAGATAGACACAAATATATTACTATTTCTATTAACATAGAGAGAAATAGACAAATTAATTCTCTGTATTGTGGCACATTATTTCAATGGAATAGGTTTTAATTAAATTCATGTACTGCATATAACACAACAACTAGACAAGCTTTTGTCCGTCGCGTTGCTACTCTAATTTAAGTTTTATTAACGCATCATAAAATACAATTTCATTTGGGACCGCTTTTGAATGGATTCATCTGAGAGAAATAAGACACGAAAAAGTATTTGGTATCTGAATTAGCCAGTCAAACGATGTTGAAATAATTTCTTATAATTCATTAAATATGTTTTTTGTTTCACTGGAAAATGCTTTTACTAACTGCCTTTATATGTCTTATATCTGATTCGGGTATCAATAAAAAGGGTTAGATATAGCGGAACTATGTTTGGTTTTAGATGTCTCATCATCCCGTCATAATATAACCAATCCAATACGTCGCGTCGTTATGAATTGGCGCAAATGTTTTGTTTACGCCACGGTTGTCCTGTCTTTAATCCATCTCTCTAGAATGTCATTTGTACTCAATCATAGATACTAGTGGACCTGTGAAGATCAATATTCAAGGTAAGTGATTTTTTTGTAAATAAAAACGTAGACAGAGAATAAAATCTCTGTCTACAATAAAAAACATTATTATAACGTTATGACATTGTAACTAAGGTAATTAATTTATGTAGAATTTTACAACACTTGTAACATAGAAACATCAACAATCATTACGTTTATCGTATACATGAATGTGTCAAATGCATGGTAGATTGTGTAAAGTTTTATTTATTAAATTACAACACTTTGTAAACATTATTATTTAAAAATATTAGCGTTGTGCACTTCTCTTACACGTAAACTATGTATAAGTGTCCAAAATTCATACTCCTCCGTCCGCACAAAATTGTTCCTAAAGAAAAAAAATGTTCCTAAAGATTTTGCTTCACGTATTAATAACATATAGATGATCTACGGTATGGGTATCCTGAGTAGTCAAAACGTCTAAGCAACAAGTAGGTGTGTCCCTAAACGTAATACGAAAAAAAATTTGTGGAACCTCGTGTCGCGTGCTACTACTAAGAGGAGGAGAATGAGAATATATGAACGGTCGCCAAAAACACGTACAAAAATAGATGCAGTGAAATTCGCCAGCTTATTAAGCCTTTTAAATATTTGATTAGGAAATTATTTTTACGTGATTTTTATTTTGGCAAGGACGTGTAGCTTATATCACAAAACTTTGCGGAAAGATTTAAGTAAAAACTTAAATGCTAATTACAATTTTATATCGCACTAATTGATGAATTAAAAATAATGCGTAGCCAAAAATGATGGCATTATAAAAAAAGGAAATCAGAAATTTTAAAAAAGAAATAATTGTTTTCTATTTTATTTGTGATTGATTTACGTTCTTTAAATACTGTTCTAATAATATTATATCTACATAATTTCTGTATGTACCATAAGTAAACACTTAAATGAGTTTTCAGAGCAACTTTATAATTGGAAACCACCAAACACTTGTGTTACGGAAAATATTGCCTTTTATCAATTTGCGAAAGCTTGTATGAACATATTTTGTTGTTGTTTTATGCAAAAACGACTGAACTTTTAATACAATTTGACAGATATATAGTTTAAAACCCGGGAAAAACATGAAAAATCTCCTTATTCCAAAAAAAAATCTCATGTATCGACTGTATGTCGTACATCATAGCCAAACGGCTATGATGTACGACCAGTAAGTGCTTCATACTGGAACTCGAACAATAAAATGGTGATCTTTATATCTAAAAGCACGCGCGGCTATAATCTATTTACGACCACGAAGACTAGGAAAGGCTTTTAAGGAAGTATTCAAAACTCATTTAGGTACTTAGAAGCACACAATAATAAACATCATAAGCGTGGAGACAAGGGGCTTTTAGATAGAAGTAATAATATTAAACTAGGTGTAAAGGTATTAAAGGTAAAAGCTAAACATTATTATGATTATTTTATTATTATAAATGCAAAAGTTTAAGTTAATGCTTTATATTATTTTATGCCAAAACTACTTAATGGTGTTGCATGAAAGGGGAAGGACCATTTTAGGCCATATTCCTAATACACATACTTTTTTCTTACAATTGAAAAAACATATTATTTTTTCATCACTTACTAAAGTATTCGTTGAGTCAATAAAGTTTGGAAATATTTATTATTTATTTTTTTATGGTATGTAACCCTAGCAGTCGGAGCCATTTTCATGACTACCTCCGCCCATAGACATCCGCATAGAAGCACAGCTATACAGATGCGCTGCCCTCCTTTCCTCCCACCTCCATGGACCACCTTCTACTTACACACCGCACGAATTGCGACCAAACAACTGTCACTTTAAGCCGGTCTCGTGTAAGCGAGAAGTACCTGCTCGGTCCTGCCGGCCCAATTCGGCTACATGCAAGCCTGCTATATGCAACTGCCTCGTACTACTTATTTAAAAATTAGCTGCGTCCTGCGGTTTCACCCGCGTAAAATTCAATCCCGTGAAAATCATCCCATGGCATCCCATAAGAACGTTTTTTCGGGATAAAATCTATCCTATGTGTTAATCCATGTTACCCTCTATGTGTGTGCCAAATTTCATGAAAATCGGTTCACCAGTTTTTGCGTGAAGGAGTAAAAAACAAATAAACAATCAAACAAATAAACAAACAAACATACAAACTTTCGCATTTATAATATATTATTATACTAGCTTCCGCCCGCGACTCCGTCCGCGCGGATGTTGGTCTTCGCGTGGATGGATTTATTTTTTTCTACGTATTTTTCCAGGATAAAAAGTATCCCATTTTATGCCCAGGATAATAAGGTATAATTTTACCAAGTTTCATCGAAATCGAACCGTTAGTTCCGCGACTCTGTCCGCGCGGATGTCGGTCTTCGCGTGAATGGATTTATTTTTTTTCTACGTATTTTTCCAGGATAAAAAGTATCCCATTTTATGCCCAGGATAATAAGGTATAATTATACCAAGTTTCATCGAAATCGAACTGTTAGTTTTCACGTGATGCCTGAACATACAGACAGACAGACAGACAGACAGACAGACAAAAATTTTTTTAATCGCATATTTGGGTTTGGTATCGATTCAGTAACACCCCCTGCTATTTATTTTTTCAATATTTTCAATGTACAGAATTGACCCTTCTACAGATTTATTATATGTATAGATTATTTATTGTAAAATAATTATAAAATTAAGATTAATATTATTTAAACTAAAGAGGAAGGGGCGCAATACATCTGTGTTATCTCTATGCTAACGCTCATGGGCGATTGTAATCATTAATAAGCTCTTTCCAGTCATTTGCTCAGACCCATTCCTATATAATGGAAAAAATCAAACATAATAAAAGCGAAAGGCGTGTAAGAAAGTGTTCATACTATCAAGTCATAGCCGCGCTACAATATTATTGTCGTAGTCACTACTGCTACGACGTAGCCACAGCGTAGCACATTGTTTCTTTTGTACCCGACAGCGTCACAAGAAGGAAGGGTAATGTTTTTGTAGCATCTGTATGTATGTATGGAAATTTCTATGTTCCCTCTTAAAAGCTGAATGGCAATGGTCGTTAAAATTGTTTTCATATCGCAAGTACTAGAATTACACAGTACTCTGCATGAAAAAAAGAAAAGATTTTGAAGTCAAATTCGTGAGGGTCAAATTTTTCTTCCTTTGAATGGTAGGTATCAAAATGTAGAGTTTTAAATAATAATTCCAAAAACATTTATTAAATTTTGTAAGTACTTTAATTATTGACAGCAACTGCAAAATATTTATATTTTTAAAGAGAAAGAAAAAAAAGAACCGCAAGCGCTTATAATATTAAAATACTGAAAAAAAATGCAGGTTAGGATACGTTTTCACAGTTTTCTTTTATTTAAAAAGTCGTCTTCTATAACGTATAATTTGTCACTTGAAAAAGCTTATCCATCATTATTCATCATTCATGATTATCAATCGCTCAATCAAAATGAGTTTACTCTGTTAATATATATTTCAAAGAAACACGCAAATTGTATTAAGCATCTTATTTAATTATCGTTATCTAATATCTTTTACTGAATAAACGTTTTATTATAAAGCAAAAAGAATATTGTGATTGGATACTAATATCATATTATCTTTGATTCCTTTTTACTACCTATTTATTTTTCTGTTTGATATTATAAAATAAGATTTTAAATATCATTGATTAGTTGTAAGTTATAATGATAATGAAATAATATGTGAATAGATAAATACTCTTTTAAATAAAAGCTTTGTAATAAAAAAAACATCGAAACACGTCATTTTGTAGTCTTTAATGTAACCTATGTCCTGTATCGAGGTCATGTTAACTCTTACACCGCTCCATATATTATTATAGCGGTAGTAATTTAGAGTTTTAGAAACTCACATTTTAATTCGTGCAAAATTTCGAATCGGAGTTCGAAACATATTGCATTTGTCTCATTATTAAATATAATTATATTTAATAAAAGTAATAAATTGTTCGTTCATTTCCTATTAAAAATTGATAAAAGATAAATGATTTATAATGTCATTATAATAGAATCAAATGCTAAGCAAAATAGATTCTGTTAGCGATATACAATTTTGTTCGTGTACGACCTTTTTACGAACGTCCCTTACACGGTAACCGTATGTAGGGCATATCCAGCGAACCGTAAGCACAAATCCTAATTGATAATATTGATTTTATGCAAATATGCTGACGCCTAGCAATAGCCACGATTTAATTACGCTTATGACATTAATGTACATATAAATAATACACAAGAAAGCATAAAAAATTCAAATATAACATTTGGATAGGAATAGGTTTAAGGCACAGTACGTATATATAATACAAGAAATGTATTTGTAATGCATTTAAGTGCAATCAATGTAGATGTATATTTATTATTCCACTGTCTGTGGCCTTGAAAGCGTCCACCGCCCACCTACACAGTCGTCTAGTAAACCGCCTACATAAATTCCATTAAAGCTAAAAACCTTTCAAACTCCGACAATGTACTTACCTGTTGATTTAAACACTATACACTGATCACTAATTATATGTAATTTATATAAAAAGACAACAACATTATTTCAAAACATCAACGAATAATATAAATTCGAAACTGTATAATGGTATAAAATTGTATTTATTTCAACGGTGAATTGGATTTTTTTAATACTTGAAGGCTTAGAATACCTTATTTTATTCAATGTATACAACAGAAAGGGAGGTGGAAGTACGCAGGCGCAGTTTCCCGCGCACGCGTGTAGCTGTCATCAATACAGCATGGCCGCTGCGAAGGTCGGCAGTTTCAATGGATGCTCGATAAGCCGGTGAATGAATTGGTATGAATCATTTCAATTCAAGCTGCAAAGGTTATGTGGGTATTATATATCACACGATAGATAAGTTTTTTCAAGTGGCAATTGGCTGGTAATATACACAGGAGTTGGATGATCCGTTACATGAGGTCGTGTTTGGGGAGAGAGAATGTTGGCCTATCACTAATCCAATAGCATGTTCAGGATATATCTGGCAAATGACAAATGAAGTCTTGTCGTGGCGGCAGAGTTTGGTTTGTAGCCCCGCATGTACCTAGACGGAGGGGTCAATCCAATTGAATCTTTTCGTATCTCTCTCCTAAGAATAGGAAATTAAAGAGCAGTAGAATGAAGCGCGTACGGGACAAGGGGCAAGGATAGGAACCTTACTCTATTAAACTGTTCTGAAGCGTACAAAGTTTAAATAGTGTTGTTCTGTGGTACGGAATAATCTGTCTATGAAAGTGGTGGTAGTCTTTTAGAAGACTGACTAGCTGTCGAGGTGGGCTGATGATTATCAGTTCCGGGGCACCTTTGAAGGCAGCATTAATTACATTCGTGATCGTTTTAGTGAGTATTCAGCATTTTCCTGTGCCCCAAGACACACCCAGGGCCAATGTCGGCACGTAAACCTCTTTTCCGCGTTACCAAAAAATGTCTATATTAGGCAAATTGACTGTTAAAGGTCGATGATGATAAAATAACTTACTTTTAAAATCACGTGAACAGTTAGGTCGATGAAGGCAACAGGAACAAGTGGCAGGCCAGCCAGTAACATATAGTAGGGGTGACTTTAGTTAAGTTGCATGCGAGTATCGGCCCTCTTGGAATTTTAGAATTAAATTTAAGAAAAAGGGCTGTTTCATGCGATGTGTAAGTAACCCGTGGCCCATGGAGGGGAGAAGAGGAAAGGGAGCAACGCATCTGTATAACCTCGGTGCGGATGTCTATGGGCCCGACGCCAATGTCCCAGTCATCAATCTGGCTTCGACTTGTCGTTTGCCCCCTTATACTATTATAAAACAATATGTTACGTAAACCCCCCCCCCCC
>LUGF01014847.1:67097-85575 GCA_001625245.1 Calycopis cecrops
TTATCACTCGCCTCTCATAGCGATGAAGCTGCCCTAGGCATTTTGCCTGCTTTAGCGTATTGTCTATCTAAAAAAAAAAAAAAAATGTTACGTAAAAATTGTTAATCCCTTCAGAATATATTTTTATATGAATACTAGATAAGCTCCGCGGTATCATCCGCGTAGGTTTCGATCTGGTGGATATATCAAGATGAAAAATTGATGTTGGTCGATTCTCAGACCTACACAATATGCACTCAAGGTATTATAGGAGTATGGCAACTTAGGGCCGGTTGGGCGGTGCGTAAAAGCATTTTCCCCGCGTGAAAAAAAATAGTATAGTTACCATAATTATTTTTCTACGCGGGCATATTTGAGACGATAATTTTATATACATGAACATATGAAATCAACAAAATTAATAGAACAGAAATGTGTTTCGGTTTTTTATTATTTCATAAATTCAATTTTCGTCCATATTTTCGTATCCGATACCAGATTATAATTTAATATGATGGGATCATCTATCTAAAGCATCAACCAAAACTGCCGACCTCGCCGCCGGATCAATTCCGGTGCCACAAGATCCCGGTATTAGTTCGTATGTAGGGCAAATAAGGCTATAACGCCTATGCAGGGTATATTTACGTATGATGGAAAATAAACACAGCGTCATTGTTATTAAGGTTTTATTATTGGACTATATGAGGACAAAAGAATGCACTAGAGTAAGAATGAGATAATAAATTCTGACATGTAGAAATATTGGCACGTAATAATAGGTCCTTACCTATGAAATTAGCGTTTTGTGAACTGGCCACTTTGACTTCAAATTTTTAGGATTTGGTTTGGAATTCCAAATTCAAATTTATTTTGAATGTATGTTCATCTATTCTTGTTTTGAATTTCGTAATTTATTTGTTTTTTCGCCATTAAATTTGTCTTTGCTTTCGTTTTATAGACAAAATGGAAAACTTGAAATATCGCTATATTTACGAATACGAGTTTAAACGCGGCACTAACGCTGCAGAAACAGCTCGAAGGATTAATGATGTGTATGGCCAAGCTACTGTAAAAGAAAGCTCTGTACGTTTTTGGTTCCAACGTTTTCGTTCTGGAAATTTTAACCTACAGAACCAACCCCGTGGCCGGCCGGTGACCCTTGTTGACAATGAATTACTGCAGAGCTGTATTGTCAACAATTAGTAATTATGATGGAAAAGCTGGCCGTTAAACAACCGAGATTGGTCAATTGCTCAAGCCCACTGCTGCTTCAGGACAACGCCAGACCCCATACTTCAACACAGACGGTTACTAAGTTAAAGGAGCTGCAGTTGGAATGGCTACGGCACCCACCATACTCTCCGGACCTTGTCCCAACAGATAACCACTTTTTTCAGAATTTGGACAATTTCTTGCGAGGAAAAAAATTCAACTCCGACGAAGCAGTCCGTCCAAAGCGGTTTGCTTTCAAAGAATTTGTTGATTCACGCCCACGAAATTTTTTTAGTAAAGGAATCAGTGAACTACCTATAAAATGGCAAAAATGCGTAGATCATAATGGTACATACTTTAATTGATTAAATATAAAATTTCAATTTTTTTTTTGGTTTTACATTTTTCCTTATATAACGCTAATTTCATAGGTAAGCACATAATATAACAATGCGATATTTTTTTATGTTATAAAGGGCAAACGAGCAGTCGGAGCCTTTTAACAACTACCGACGCCCGTGGACATCTGTGTGATTGTCACGATGACTCACTGCTGGCTCACTGCTAGACAAACAGCACGAAACACATTTAGTAAGTGGTTGTGCCAAACTGCACGCTTGCATGCAGCTGAATTGGGCCGACACGTCTGGGGAGGTACCTCTCGCTTACACGATACAGGCGTAAAGTGACAGCTGTGCTGTCGCGTTTCATGCGGTGTGTAAGTAGCCGGTGGCCCTTGGAGAAGGAGGGAGACAGGATGGCAGCGCACCCGTATTATAACCTCTATGCCCTGAGTACCGACGCCCATAGGCATCCGGTAGTCATGAAAATGGCTCCCACTGCTTGTTATACTCTATAAAAAAACCTTTAAAATTGTGCAATTGAACACAAGTTTGGGTGAAGTATTGCTCAATTTAATTATTAGTCTGTGGACTACCTAAAAAGATTTGAGATAGAGACATCTGTGATTGTACACATAAACTAACGTTACACCAGAAACTAAGAGTAGATACGACATCGTTTCGCTGTTAAATGGATATGTAAGTTCGCGTAGAAAATAACAGATGGCGCTTTGATGATTTATGGTCATTTATAATGTCTCAAGTGAATTTTTGTCGGTAAACGCCAAGAGAACTGTTTTTCTCCACTCGCTTCCGAAATGAGGTAAAGATGATGATGATGATGATGTTAGTGTTTTCAGTGATTCCTAAATGTGATTATAGGTACAGGGTTACTTTTGGGAACCGGCCAAATTTTCAGGTTTGGTTCAGAATAATAATACATTCGATATACGCAATAAAAAAAATAATTAGATATAATTACTTTGTCCCATGTTGTAAAACATATTTCTTGGTCACCACGTGCGTGATGCACGCGGTGACCAAGAAATATGTTACTCGCGACCAATGGTAGGCCGACGTCACTGACCTTGAAGTCGATACATTTCATGTAAGAACAACAATCGATGTATTTTTAAGGACCATTTCAAATCGAATTTTATATAACAAAATATTACAATTAGACGATAAAATTTAAAACACACCCTTGGAATGATTATCCTGTGTAATGTTCTCCCAGCTGTGATCCGGCGGTCAAGCGCACCACACGAAACCAGAGAACAGACCTTTACAGCACCACCGTGTAAATAAGAGATACCTACCCGGTCGTGCATGGTCGATTCAACTGCAATACATCAGGGCACTACCTCTTACTGAAGCACAAGTGACTATGTCATTAATTTATTTAGTGTCAACATTTAGCACATAAGCAATGAGGGCGCACGTTTTTAAGTTATACTGCCTCTTATGAAACTGTGTACCGTGGTCACTATTTTAGATCTATTTTAAAAACGAAATATATAGTTACATTGCTGCACCCGCGGTTTTACCCGCGTAAATTTCGATCACGTGGAAAATATAAAATCATCCCATGGCATCCCATAGGAACATTTTTTCGGAATAAAAACTATCCTTAGTGTTCATCCAAGTTACTCTCTATATTATGTGTGTCAAATTTCATGAATATCGGTTCAGCAGTTTATGCGAGAAGAAATAACAAACAAACATAAAAACTTTCGCATTTATAATATTAATAGCAAACACGGACACTATATCTGCACAACAGTAACATATTATTTTTATAAGAGAAACAAATAATAATTATAAAAAGTTTGGTAAAACCAAATGTGCATGCCTTAAGAACTCGTGTCATACGTATGTTATTTAAATTAGATACTCATGATAACATATACGTTTTTCACCAAAAATTGCTTTTTTTATTTTTAATTTTCAAATAGTTTTATGGTAAACTTGAATCTTAAAGAAAATAAGTTATTTTATATTTATTAGACATCATAATGTAAAAATAAAAACTGCTTCAGATAAAAGCGATTATTACCAATATAAATTACATAATTTTAGTCGAGAAACGTTGGTAAACATAAATTAATAAACGTTAGACTAATAAAATTGTGCTGGCAGCTTATATGAATGACGTAATTAAAACTTAACCATAAAGAATGTCTCTTACCATAATGTTTTAAGTGCGCGAACGCGATTTATTCAATTATACACTCTAACGTTGTGAAAATAAAGTCTCAAGTGGCTTTACTCTCAGAGTAAAGCTCACTGTTGACACATTTTTGACGTTTACTCTGAGAGTAAACGTCACTGTTGAGGGGTTTTATATTTTTTGTATTTGTATATTAGGCTGCCTATGATGTAAATTTTTTAGTTTCAACAGTACACATTTGATTTTTTACAATAAAACGAATAATAATTGAGTTATGGTTTTCTAATCAGTTCGTCACAATAGATTTACGGACCTATTGAAATAAAATTTAAATCGATTAGTTATGTTTTTCAAAAGTTATGGAGATTACAGAGAGAATGTTATATGTTTTTCATAGAATTTTTTCTGAAAAATTCATTTTTTTATCTAAATTGTGGGTTGGATTGCTGTTTATTGTTTAGAAAAATGACCATTGATGTTTTCTTTTATTGTGGTATGAAGGCCAACCTACTTTAAGCACTATATTATTATTTATTTAAAATAAAACTCTGACCGAACCCAGTTTTTGATTTTTAGGCGAGAGTAGAGCATACCTCAATGATATTACAATACTTTTGTAATATCATTGGCATACCTACGCTCGCGCTTAAGGCATGCAATACACTAGTAAACTATAGAATACCATATCATTAAACTTCACTGACAAGTCCAGAGCCTGTACGGTTTTATAACCACACTAATTTTGGCGGACTGTACCGATCCCTAAAACCACAGTTTCGTCCCTTCGATCAGCCGGTTAAGTCCCACTATTACATGTAATATGCCTCCAGTATAGGGTTGCCGGTTTCCGGATTTGGCAGGACTGCATGTCCGGCATTTTACAGTTGTGTCAGGTCAAAAGACAAGTCCTTTCTGTTCGGCAGCTTAAACGAGTTTACCAAAAAAAAATCCCGGGCGTTTTTAAAGACTGGTGCATAAGAAATAAGTACATAAGACAAAACTACCATTTTCTTTCTTTAAAACCCAGTGTATCAGACTTTTAGGGCGTAATTTCCGGCTAAATTTGAGCTTGTGTCAGGTTTTTTGATTTTTGGGCCTGGCAACCCTACTCCAATAATATCCTAGGGTCGTACGCGGCCCACATTAGTTCGGCCGATAATTAATCTTACTTCCTCCAATAATCCGTCTCCAGTGGTCTCCGCTGGACGGCTCGCATCAATCTCACACGGCCCTGGATTTATCTTGACGTCAGATATCTATTGCTAAACGTTTAAAAAAATCGTAACAATTACATTGAGTTATTATTACTACGTAGTACATATAACTCAATGAACAATTATGACAACATTTTTTTTACAATTATTTTATTTCGTTAATAATATTTTATTTCATTTCAATATTTTATTGAGCGAGTTTCGCAAATTCAAAATTCGCATTTTCATTATAATTTAATTTCATCATTAAATTCATAAAAAATCTATCCTATTTCTGCGTAGCAGTTGAATTGGCTCGACTGCCACACATACTTGGTTAACAACTTTAAAAAACTTGTTCGATTCATACAAGATATGTAAGGGCCACAGCCCAAACGAGACTTTTAGTCGCGGCGACTGGCGACTTTGCGACTGCATCGATGCAGTCGCGCGATTCAGCGACTCTCTGCGACCGGTCGCAGTAGAGTCGTGCGACAGTTTCGCGTTCTCGCGATTGCATTTAGACGTTAATTGAAATTAAAGTGTGCGTTCCCCGCGTATCGCTGCGTTCAGCTTCTAAAAAGCGACGCCGCGTCTAAAAGCCTTGTGTGCAGTCGCCCTAAAATAAATGGTCTATAAATATTTTGTATAATAACCACACGTACAAGGTCACTACTGATTACCTATCACGGTTTATGAAATACAAATCATTTATTTTACTTAATGAGAGACGGACTTTATGTTAATTTATCTGCATCTCAATATTATCTCACTTTTGGTAAATTTATAGGATAACGGGCTGTCTAGATTTCCTTGACAGCATAGACAGATGTACAACAATGGGTTAGGGTTTTGTTTCGACGTTCTAACATTATGTATATCAATATAATAATATGTTATTACACATAAACAGTAATTAATTAATTGCAATTGATACTGTTTCATGAATGATAATAATATAATATTTATTGAAAATCAACATTAATTAGTTAATAACAGTGGTTCGTGTTAGTGTTGTGTGCTCTAAAATCATATTCCAGTTAGTAAAAGGTATTAACTACACTACTGACAATACGCTGGAATATTGTTCCATGCAATTTTCTCTTATTGAGAGTATCATCATAAGAGAAACGCTGAAAAGTATTAACATTAAAATATAAATGAATTCCATTTGAACCTAAAATATACGGACATTAATATAAATGTCTGATTTTTGCATAACCTACAACATATTTCATTGCACCCATAAGCATACCGCGTTTCATCCATTCTCATTCATTACTTTACATTTCGTGCCAAGTGGAGGCAAGATAGACGATGTGCAAGAAATATGGCCGGGAACATCAGGTACGCGAAACTTAACGCTTTTGCGATTTATGAAACACTTCGTTTTAATCTTTTGCAACGCTAGGAAAGGATATTAAAATGAAAACAATGAATCTTTACCTATACTACTATTCCAATTTGATAAAATATTTCGTTGTTAGATAGTATATTTATAATAGTATGATATAGACTATAAGTATATAAACAAGTTACAACCAATAGAAATGAAATGAAATGAAAAAGTTTTTATTCTAAATAGAATTATAGAAATTACTTTTTGAACGTCAACAATTAAATCTACCACCGGTCCAACCCTAGTCCTGAGAAGAACCGGCGAAAGAAACTCAACAATAGGACTGGAGATACGTGGTCAAAACCGTAGGGTGCTGCTGCTATTCGAGTATAAATAACGTCAACATTTTTAGCTTTATTTTTTGTAATTTAGCAAGAGGTTGCGTTATGTAGCCATATTTAGCTGACATAACTGGGAAAGTACTTTCGCCTCCGCGATAAGATGAAGTTATAACTATGTTGTAGCGTTTGTTTTAATAATTAGATACCTCAACAAAAGAAGACACACCCATAGTGTTTTTTTTAAGTATAAGGGGATAAACGAGCAATTGGAGCCATTTTTATGACTACCGACGCCCATAGACATACGCGTAGAGACTATAACAGATGCGTTGCGTCGCTTCCTTCTCCTCCTCCTCCCTCCATAGACCACCGGCTACTTATACACAGCGCGTAAAGCGACAGCACAGCTGTCACTTTAGGCGAGTTTCGTGTAAGTGTGCTTGAATATTTTAATATTGGATAATAATATTTAAATGTCATTTAGACGTTTCCTTCTTAACACTAAAAAGATATGAATAGATCGTAATAGTAGCACTGGTGAAGTCGAGTTAATGTATACATTAAAGTGCACACCGCTTCGCTATGGCACTTGCTAAATCCACTCCAAAGCTGCGAATCGACTGCCATTGTCTACAATTCTCGGTATAATCTACTTTAATATTGTTCCAGAACACAAACGTGATCGGAATATCTTTTTTTTATTTGTCCCGATTGTCGTCCTCACTTGTTTGTTATTTATTTTTTTATTGTCGGTTCTAAATACGATTTCAAAGAGTTGGACAGATGGTTGAAGGAGAATAAGGTCATTGTATAGTGTTGGATGGAGTCTCGTTTACAAAAAAAAACCGACTTAGCCTTAAAAAAATCTTAAAATAGAATTTATGTCACCAAACGAATCGTATTCTATCGCTTAGTTAATCAGAAATTGTCCTAACTGTGCCAGAAGATCACGAACGCATATTATGTTGGTCTCTTTCTTACTGGGCTTATTTTACTTGATTTTGTTCTGGTATCTTGCTTGCCGGATTTCATTATTTATTAATTATTAACATAAAAGCTACATCAACCAAAACTATATATAATAGTTTTAAGCAGTTTTGCATCACATAATTTGAATTGAGGGTATCTAAAAAGTCTTTTCTGTATTTACTTCATTCTGTTTTGCGTACATGTCGTATTGCGGATTCCAAACGTCACAAGCATATTCTAGAACGTTTCGCTTCAATGAACATATAAAACTTTTACGGGTGAAAAATTTTGCGCATGACGTGATTATGAGTGTTCTAAATGCCTTCATTGCTATGAATTCAACATGAGAATCAACGAATACAACGATCTTTTTAATTTCAAATAAATTAAAGCAACTGAGATCGCATGTCAAACATCGTGTCTATATTGTTTCTACTTCACGCAATACCTACTACTAATGAAATTTTGACGCAATTTTTAACAAATATAGATTACAATCCGGAATATTATAATTCTAGTTTGAATCCTAAAAAACTTAAGTGAAAAGATATATATCATTCGTATAAGTTTATTAGGTACGGCTAGTTTATCAATTAGGATTCACAATCACAATAATAGATAAGGCTAACATAGTGAGAAGTACAAAGGCTTTTCTAAAAGTCTTAACAAAAGAGAAACTTCAAACTTGAAATTTCGTTTTTCTTGATTTCTATTTGCTACAAGGCTTCAACAGGTTGTGCATTGCTGCTTTGCAGTTGAATTGGACTGGCACGACCAGGTTGGTAAGTAGGTACTTTTTGCTCATACCACATCGGTGAATTTTCTGATACATTTTTTTTGTTCTGTGAAATTAGAATGTTCATAGCATGAGAGGCTAAAGGAGCATTTGATGACTAGTGAGACACAAGAAAAAACAATCGCATAAGCAAATTCAACATTTACATAGTAATAAGCTTATTTAGCATTGGCGAGATTTACAAATAACAAATTTATATGCTGTAGGTATTGTCTCAAAATGGCTCTGGATGGCACAATGAACGTTGTAACCAAGCTGATTACACCGCGCCATTTAACCACAACGCTCCAATTTGCGTTTCACCAAAGCTATTCAACGCATCAAATCATTCTTTACGCCAATTAATTACATAAATGTTCGGATAAAATGCGAATTACTCAATTAAAGTGCCCATTAAATTTATTTTATGTGCACATTTGTGGTACACTGTATAGATACTGGAAAAGATAAATGTCCAAGTCTAACAGATAGTTATATAGTATTTTAGGTATAGTATAGATAATGTAATGTATGGTCCTATAAATTCGTACTTATAAAGGGTATAGTAGTTTGCCGTCATACGACGGCAAAATTTAAAGATATGTAGACCGACTAAAGGACAGCAAAATACAAGTTGTAATCTCTATGAGCATCTATAGCTTCTCTCTCAATCAAAAAATGAAATTAAATTAAATGAAACGAAACGAAATGAATCGAAATGAAACGAAATGAAACGAAATGAAACGAATGAAACAAAATAAAACGAAATGAAACGAAAAGAAACGAAAAGAAATGAAACGAAATGAAGCGTAACGTAACGAAACGAAACGAATGAAAATGAAATGAAAAAGTTTTTATTCAAAATAGAATTACAGAATTTTGAACGTCAAGAATTAAATCTACCACCGCGCCGGTTCAACCCTAGCCCTGTCCTGAGAGGAAGCGGCGAAACAAACTTAGCGTCCCTCATGATGTGATGAGATATAAAAGTAAAAAAAATATAAAAATACAAATACATTTGCATAATATAAATTATATGCAGTATATAAATTATAATAATTATGGCACAGAAACAGCCTGGAACTTGAACAGGAGGGTACTAATCCCAAGATATGGTATCAGTCATAAAATAAACGCTCTTTATCAACTTTTTAAAATTTATTAATCGAAAGTTTATGGACGCTTTTTAGGATCCTATTGTAGAGGCGTATGCATTGCCCCGGAAAGGAATTCTTTACTTTACTAGGTCTATGAAATGGTATATCAAAATGCCTGCTTCTCGTATTTCTGTTAAGATTATCATGTTTCGTTCTGAATTCTAATTTTCTTTCTTACATACAAGACATTATACAAAATATATTGAGAGTAAACAGTCAGTATATCGATGTCCTTTATTTCTAAGTGATGTATTAGAGGCTAGTTGGTGAATTGCACGAATAACTATCTTCTACAGCACGAAAATAGCGTTTTTGTTCGCAGCGTTTCACCACAATAGTATGGCGTAAGACATAATACTGTGAAAATAACTAAAATAAGTTTAGCATACTGCTAATTCATCTGAGATTTGGCTAATTTTTCTAACTGCGAATGCTGTCGAACTAAGCTTATTTGCAAGCTTGGTGATATGAAGACCCCACTGTAGTTTAGAATATACTAGAGTCTACTAGATCCAGAATTTCGCCATTTAATGGTACATTGGTTGGAATCTGACGACCAGACTGGCGCAGTGGTACAGGGCTCGGATAAGTGGAGCATGTTGCGCCAGGGGTCGCGGGTTCGAATCCCGCCAGGGTCATGGATGTTTATGTATGTATTTATATGTATTTATATAATAAAAATCTTAAATATATAACATTTATTAAATTTATAAAACGTATTAAATATATTCCGTTGCATTAATAAATAATAAACACTAAACCAATGTATCATTACACACCTATTAACTTCATCGCAATTAATCTGTTGTCGCTTATGTTTAATAGTAATCGACCATTTTAATTGTAACAGTATTTATGACTAGACAAAGTATATCTAATATCTTTAAACGAGCAATTCTTGTATATTTATATATATATATATATGTGTAATCAGGATCTCGGAAACGGCTCCAACGATTTTCATGAAAGTTACAGATTAGGGGTTTTTCGGCTCAAGGAATCGATTTATCAAGTCCCAGGTTCGAGAAAAGCTTGGTTCTCAAGATATAGACATTTTAAAAACCGCGTTTTAAGAAACTAATATATAATATCAGCGCCATCTATAACGCCATGATCGATGAGGGCCACCCGAGCGAAGCTCGGTCAACCAGGTACTATTATTATTTAATAAGCAAAATTGAGCTGACACGAAGAGGTACCTCTCGTTTATGCAGCTTGTGGGCTTCCTGGAGCATAAAATAAAATTTTGCTATGAATAACAAATAATTATATGATTATATTATAAACGCGAAAGATTTTATGTTTATTATTCTCTCACGCAAAAGCTAATAAATATATTTGAATTAAATTTGGCTAGGATGTATTTTTATACTTAAAATATGTATAATATACATACGTCAGAACGATTCTTACGATGAGCCCAAAGAAAACCGCATAATTATTATGCAGTCGTTTCCTTCTTTTCTTCCTTCTATGGACCAACGAAAACTTATGAACCTTACAAAATGCGGCAAAGCACTTGTCATTTTGTGGCGATATCATATTATCAGTAAGATGTACCGTTGGCTCAATTCACCTCTAATGCGGCACTACGTCTTATATTTTAACAGACAAAATTATAAATAAAACCCGGTCACATAATTCTGTTTACACAGAATATCGTCTATGAAATAGCTGCTTGTCCATGTTTTTTTTAAATTTTAATACTTTTTAAATAACCCTGTAAAAGTGTGGAAAATATAAAATGGTTTCCGCAACACTTGGTACATGATAAATTAAATACGTCAATGGCCGTATCGTCCCCTGGCGGCGGCGATACCAGTGAAAAACGGCGCGCGGCGGCTGACGTATGGACGGGGCGGACATATTTTTTTATTTAAAAATTTGTATTTAAAAATATAACGTCTAGTAATATTTCCTACAAGAAGGGAGTATTGGAGAGAAATAAGTAATCCTTTTACCATAGTATTTCAGCCCTGTCAGGCCAAACGCAAACTCAACACTAACCTACCTGATATACCTTTCGCTTTCACGACACCGGCATAAAGTGGCAGCAATATGAGTACAATGTGCTTTTTCTGTCGTCTTTCGTACGAAATGTAAATATCCGGTAGCATATGAAGGGGGGAAGAGGAAGGCCATGCACCTTTATATGGTTGAGTTTGGGAGTCGGTAGTCACAAGAATGGTTCCGACTGTTCGTATGCACCGCCCCTCTTTTTGTAGTATTGAGTATTAAGGTAGGAACCACCCTTAATAAATGCAATTAAAATTATGGAAATATTATATATTTCTATTAATTCTTCTTAAAAAGAAAAATTCATTCTTAATATATTCATTTAAAACAATAAATGAAAATAAGTAAAAACACCAACTCAATTAGTTCTAAATACAATATCATCATGAACCGAATTACAAAATAGGTCACATTTTAAATACAGAAACATAATATGAAACATAAAAACATAATAAGGAAAGGTTTTAGAACAAAATCCAACCAAAATAATTTCTGCATGCTAATAAATTATGATCACAATTAAGTTAAGCTTTTATAAAAACGAACTGCAGGACATTCCTTATTTTGCGTCGCTTTCCGCTGTTTACTCTTCGGATATCCCATTATATAAGATTCTATGAACAAAAATGTTGGACTAAGATAGTTGTAATGTTTTACTAAAATAGAACTTAGTAAAAAAAGGAATTCAAAAATACCTTGAAAATGATACCTTCATTTATGTTTCTTCGTTCTTTATTGAATAAACTTCGGTAGGTCTAAGATCTTTGTATATTATATAAAAAATCCGATTTTTTTATACCGTAAAATCAAACGCACCTAGTTATATTCAGCATATTATATCGAGATAAACATACTAGCGGAAATTCACAAACTAGTTGATGTGTTTTCAGATAGGAACAATTCAATATGGTATCGAAAGCAGCAAGCGAACAGACGAAGCCTTACACATCCGGATAATTGTTCTCCATATCTCCAATGGCCCATAGGAAGCTTACAAACTTTACGTGACAGTAAGACAGCTTCACAACGGTGTTATATGAGCAAGTGATATTTAGCTTGTCGTGCTGACCCAATTCAGCTGCAATGCAGCATGATAGTACCTCTAAGTAATATTTGCTATATGTACCATAAACCGTAACCGAAAATGTATTGTGTAATATTTTTGTCATTTCCTCTTCACAAACTGGTGACTTAATTAAACGGGCACAAAATAAATGCCAAGATAAATAATGGCCGCTCCATGAAATTCTTGTCGAACCATAATAATTAAACTAATTAATTCCTATAATTACAATTCCCCTTACACAAAGGGGTATTATTTTTTCATTAATTTGGTGTCTGCTTAAAATTCAGGTCCAACCTGCACATTATCCTATCGCCTTCGTGACTGTCCCGATAATAGAGACGTGCCGAATTTCCTAACCCTCGTCTTGGAAAAGGTTCTAAAAATGTAACTTATAATGAAGGCATTAAAGTTCAATTTAAAATAATAGGGTAATTTACACTTTGATTAGTGTAAGTGCAAGTGTGTATAAGAGGTGCAATAAAAAATAAAAATAACGTTTGAAATAAAATATTGTAATTTACTATATTTATTTTAAGCGTAATTTATTCTATAACTTTTATAGGATAAGATGACAAACTAGCAGTTGGAGCCTTTTGTTGACTACTGACCCTTATATACTACACAACTGGCTGACGTGTTACATTCCTTTCTTCCTCCATGTCGATGACTCAATAGTAACTCGCAAATTGCACTAAACTTGACGGCAAAGCTGTCATTTTATGGTGGACTCGTGTAAGTCAACCTCCCCGGTCGGCCTATCGGCTGCAACGCATGCTGAGCATGATGATAAGTTAGTAGTATCTTTTTTCAGATATTAAAAAACAGTATAATATTTTCATATTTGATGTGCCTTTCAGCCTACCTAATAATCCGCGTGTAAGCATACAAATCTTTAACATTCCTAGCTTAGGGGAGAGACCTATGACAAATAAATGTTAAAAAATCATAATAGCCGAATGTCGGTTACTCTTTAGAGATTAGCCAATTTTGCATAACCAAGTATATGCAGTGACAATAAGTTCACTCACTATTTCTTCTTTCCTACTCCCTAAATGAAAGACTGTCCGTTGCAACTGGAGTCAAATCAGGCTCAGGGTCGATGACCTAACATGTTCTTGTAGGTAGGAATGTAACACCGCTAATTTTCCGACCTGCCAAATTCCAATTCCTTTAGTCGAACCCAAGACTCTAAACTCTGGAAATGCCTTATTTCAGACGATTACAGAATATGCGGTTAGCAAAATATAAGATATTATGGTAAGCTTTATTAGGGTCAAAATAAGGTGTAAAACGACATTACGTGGGAGTATTGGTTAAGCTGGAAGCGGCAAATTTGGGCGTCGAAATCTCATTTGCCTACAAAGGGGATTTCGTTTGTATTTTTACTCAGACACTTTGTTTTTCGGATGTTCCAAAACTTATCGCTGTCTTATAAAATTAGGGTGTTCATTTTATGAAAACTTTCGTCTATCTAAATTATTTAAAAAAAGACTGGGGTGTTGATGAAATTACTCACTTTGAATTAGTTGTGCTTTGCAGTATAATCTTTCAAGATTATGCTTTACTTTGCACATTAAATGAAGACCTAACTAAGAAGTAACAAACAAAATGAAAAATCTTTGATTATTTATATTATGTTTTAAACATTTTTTTAAAGTTAAATTTTTAGCATGTCAGTCACGTCTCACGATAATAGTAGGCAAAGCATTCCAAAGCGAAATTGATATAGCAGTGAAAGAAGAATTATAGTATTTAGTATGGGGGACAGGCATTTGTAGAAGGAGATTAGCTGACGGAAGGTTAACGCAGTCCACTCTCGAGACAAGCCCAGGCTACCTATGATTATACATTGCGTTTTGACAGGTTTAATATGGAGATCATGTCAAATACTCCAATTACAGATTGCCGCCAAATTCTTATTGAGGGTCCTAATAGCAGTAGGAAAGCTTTCCAAAGCAGACTGAATATAGAATCAGAGAAAGATATTCTAATCTATTGTTAAAACAAATAGAAAATAGAAATGGAGATAAGACTCGAAAAATATCCGCAATTTTAACTGTCTGTCGACATTCGATCAGGTAACTAGAGAACCACCCATCTAATGATGGAGATACGTTAAATGCCAGCCACATACCTCTCAGTATATCATGGTCTAATGTGCTAAACGTATTACTAAAGACTAATAGTGTGAGTACAGTAAGTACAGAAGAACTTAATTAGATTTAAAGTCTATAGATGATATTTGATGCTCATGGCTAATCTATTGATTCTAAAACAGAGTCGTTGGCCCCTAATCAGTCACCGGCTAATTACAAACCACACGAAACACGACCGCACTGCTACTTCACTGGTCGTTCAGGCCTAATTGGGTTCCACACTTTGCAGCATCATGGCACAATCTTATACTAAATATGATTTATACATTTGTACATTAAAATCCTTTTTCGATGTGAATAGGTAAGTAATAATTAAAACGACAATTAAATTGGCCTAATTTAACATTGGCGACATATAGAAATAGTTAGACACGCTGTATAGTCTCAAAATGGCGCCGGATGACACAATGAACGACGTAACCAAGCTGATTACACCGCGCCATTTAACCACAACGCCCCAATTTGCGTTTTACCAACGCTATTCAACGCATCAAATCATTCTTTACGCCAATTAGTTATATAAATGTTCGGATAAAACGCGAATTACTCAGTTAAAGTGTCCATTAAACTTATTTTATGTGCACATTTGCGTTACTAGAAAAGATAAATGAATTATCCAAGGCTACAGATATATCGACGTTGTATATCAAAAGAAGAATTATATATGTTACCTATAGATATTTTATGGTATTTAGAAAGAGGTAGAAAGAGGTAATACAGACTGTATATTGTCTAGAGGCGTCGGTAGTCATCGAAAAGCGCGGGCTCCTATTTCCACTTTACACAAAAAAATGTGTTCTCCGTTCAAACATTTTCTGAAATAAACGAAATGTTGGCCAAAAATACGATAAATACGATAAAATAATTAAATCCTTGATGTTGAATTGATGATTCTTTTCATATAACGTATATAGTATATTATGAATTAGCGATTTGTCTCATTATGAAGGTTGGCTTTGGACATTCTTCTCTGTCTTATGAGGCTTATCTTAAAATCGTGACCGAAATTACAAAACAAATATATTTGCGTTTGACATTATGTCGTTCGTACGTTTTTTTTCTAAATATCTTTTGAAAAACTAAATGTATGCCGAGGGACTAAAAGGGCTTTTAGTCGCGCGAATAATAGGATCGGCAAGACTGGGGCGGTACATCTTGTTAAAGTTTAAATGCTAAAGCGACGTACTAAGCACTGGCGTTTTTTTCTCCTTTTCATTAGTTAATATTTCTTTAAACTATATCATTCAGCTTGAATGACTCCGTATAGAAACCTATAAGATTTACAAGGCAATTTTACAGTAGAATTTTCTGGTTGGATTTGTTTGAAAGATACCTAGCCTTATATGCTCTGCAGTGTAAAGATGGCGGATGAGTCTGTATAGAAGTTTTATTAATTCTGTAGTCTATATTGAATGCATGTATCCTTTGAAATGAAGAGGTTGAGATTTTACGTTCTTCTAACCAGTATCTTTTTAAAATCTATGTTAGCCTAAGCCTGTTTTTAAAGAAAAATGAAGATTTTGTCCTAATTTATAATATTTAAAAACATTAAATGTATTTTTACATAGAATATTTTTATCAATAAAATAAAGTACTCAATGGAATCTAGTCTCCTTGGTTCACAACATTTAATTTTTTAAATTCTTATTTTGGCTCTCCTATAAAATTAACATTTTGCCCTTGTATTACTTATCGCAGGTGGCATAGAATTTATTTCTGTCGGATATTCGCAATCAATTATTAACTATTTCAAAATATTAATCTAGTCAAACGTACTTATTTGATGTTAGTAAAGGCAATTAAAATAAAAAATATTCAAGTATTATTTTCACGTAAAACCTCACCAGAACCTAAATCAAACCGAGCAAGCCATTCATCATTCGTATGTACGTCCAGATTTATATTTCATTTTGCTCACATTGTGTTATTTTATTTTCCTGTGTCGTAGCTCGGGCTAAATGTAATAACTATTATATAGTTATAACTATTTTTTACTTGATAAAAGAAACTAATCATAAGGAAAAAATCTACTGTTCAGTTCTAACCCTGGGCTTATTGCGCAGTGGAAGTGGTATACTCAGGGCACAAAACAGAATGATCTTTGTCTGCGATTACGCAGAGCTAAATTAATCTTAATAGGTGCAATTACCTTGTGTCTCCGGGGTCCGGCTTAATATATATCACATTAACCTCTAAAACCTATGGCCATAAATTTCAAGCATGTAATGAGATATACTTAGCCTTCCGTGAAGCTGCAATCCGCCCGAAATATGAATCTTCCTCACAAGCGGGGGTGTCAAAGTCTTTTATATTCAACTTATACACAACACGAATCAATCACAAGTTCATTTAGTTAGTCGATTAATTTACACTCCCGATAATATCAAAAGGGGAACCAACACTTAACTTAAATTAGCAATCATAAACTCAAGTCTCAAATTATGTACGCGCCCGATCTCATCGGCATCAAACAAGGCGTAAGCAATTACAATTGTAACAAGTCAGTGAACGATCACTCCAGAGATGTCAAAACAATAAAAATATGGCGTCTCGATCACAAATAACGCGTCGCAACCGTGCGGCAGCGACCGACGCGGCCTCACGCGGCCCACACCGGTATTACATATTGATTACATTAATTACGCGGAACACGCCTAGATGGCAGCCATATGGTTCAGAACATCTACCTAAATATATTTTTGCTATGATGATATAATAATACTAGTATTATAAAAACGATTCTCTCATGCAAAAACTTATAATGAATTGGGATGAAATTTGGCAAAGAAATATAATACAAGCTAGATTAATCTAGATGAGCCTTTTGTCCACCCAATAAAATTTTATGATTATGTGACTAGCTATATCATCCCTCAATATTTTATCAAGGAATGGAAGTTAGAGGCCTGCTTTAATGCGAGAAGCTTAACCGTATAAATGATAAGTAATTTAATCCAATTATATTATAAATGCGAAAGTTTGCATGTTTGTTTGTTTGTTTGTTACTTCTTCACGCAAAAACTGCTGAACTGCATTTCATAAGATTTGGCACACATATAGAGGGTAACTTAGATTACAGACACAGGATAGTTTTTATCCCGAAAAAATGTTCCTATGGGATCCCATGGGATGATTTTCGGGTAAAACCGCGGGGCGTTGCTAGTGAATTATAAATCGTAATGTTGTGAGAAAAAATATTGAAAAACGATCAATGGAAAGTTTAATAACTATAAAATATAAGTGAAATCCATTTATATACCATTAATACATTTTTGGATAACCTACAACATATTATACACAATTCATAAAAATTCTAAGCAACTCACACAGAGAACAATGACAAAATCTTATCCCATCACATTTGAGCTACTGCCTACTTCCAAAGATTTTTATATCAAACGAAAATAATAATTTATCATCGTTTTTTTATTCTATTCGGAAAACTTACAACTTTATTACTTACAGCTTAATTAAAAAACAAAATACATCAAACCACAAAACAGTAATAAACATTTTTCAGCACAACTATAAAAATGTACTAGTAAATTCTAACAATGCAGTACAATACTATCAATTAAATAAAATAAAATTTAAAATGACACCTCTTGTCTGGTAGATGGTAATGTATTTTAGCTTTTAAGTGAAATTAAAACCGCCAGTTACTGAATGGATACTTGGTAACAACGAAACATTAATTATGTCACATTGATATATGAATCGGTGGATGTGACATAATTAATTTTACTAGTGATAGCCTGGAT
>LUGF01014847.1:88440-105367 GCA_001625245.1 Calycopis cecrops
CGTAGCTCGGACTAAATGTAATAACTATTTTTTACTTGGTAAAAAAAATAATCATAAGGCAAAAAAATTACCTAAATATATTTTTGCTATGATGGCCTAATCATACTAGTATTATAAAAACGATTCTCTCACGCAAAAACCTATAGTGAATTGGGATGAAATTTGGCAAGGAAATAGAATACAAGCTAGATTAATCTAGATGAGCCTTTTGTCCACCCAATAAAATATTATGATTATGTGACTAGCTATATAATCCCTCAATATTTATCAAGGAATGGAAGTTAGAGGCCTGCTTTAATGCGAGTAGCTTAACCGTATAAATGATAAGTAATTTAATCCTATTAATATTATAAATGCGAAAGTTTGTATGTTTGTTTGTTTGTTTGTTACTTCACCACGCAAAAACTGCTGAACCGATTTACACACGATTTGGCACACATATAGAGGATAACTTAGATTAACACATAGGATAGTTTTTATCTCGAAAAACGTTCCTATGGGATGCCATGGGATGATTTTCCGGTGAAACCGCGGGGCGCTGCCAGTGAATTATAAATCGTAATGCTGTGAGAAAAAAATATTGAAAAACAAACAATCGAAAGTTTAATAACTATAAAATATAAGTTAAATCCATTTATATACCATTAATACATTTTTGGATAATCTACAACATATAACAATTCGAAAAAGTCTAAACAACTCCCACAGAGAACAATGACATAATCTTATCCCATCACATTTGAGCTAGTTCCAAAGATTTTTATATCAAACGAAAATAATAATTTATCATCGTTTTTTTTATTCTATTTGGAAAACTTACAACTTTACTACTTGCAGCTAAAAATAACACATCAAACCACAAAACAGTAATAAACATTTTTCACCACAACTATAAAAATGTACTAGTAAATTCTAACAATCCAGTACAATATTATCAATTAAATAAAATAAAATTTAAAATGACACCTCTTATCTGGTAGATGGCAATGTATTTTAGCTTTTAAGTGAAATTAAAACCGCCAGTTACTGAATGGATACTTGGTTACAACGAAACATTAATTATGTCACATTGATGTATGAATCGGTGGATGTGACATAATTAATTTTACTAGTGATAGCCTGGAGATCGAAACTAGATCTACAGAAAAGATATTCGAGTACCTAAATAAAAACTAAATATCAAATGTCATAATATGATTGACATGGTCACTACGGTAATCAAATTGTGTATTATGGCGCCACCGCGACCGCAGCGCACGAAGAGGATACACCCGTGCGTCAAGCTTCGCTTTGCAATTAAATGCATGTGATTGTATCCACTGCAGTATAAATTTTATATGTATATTGTATTATTACGATCTAACAATGTTGAACCTCGAGCTTCTTGAAACTATCGAAATGTATTCGCTACATCTTATTAAAATTATCAAAGAAATATTGTGAAAACCACTCCATTGTTCGTTGTTCTTGCTCTTGACTAATTCAATGTCCTCACAGACCTCGAGGGATGAAAAATTATTTTCAATTAAAGTGAAACCAAGCCAACTTCTAGACTGCTTTGCAACAAATTTAACGTTCCATGTATATTATTGATCGTTATAACAAACTTCTTGTTATATTATTCCTTTTGGTTTTTGTATAAATGTGTTGCTACCTTCTACTTATCCACATAAACTTTAACGTATTGTGAAATATTTTAGTAATTTGCTCTTCATAAACTTTAATTTATTAATTTAGCATTTCATTAAAAAAAACATTAAAATTTAAAATGAACACAAAAAAAAATACAAGTAAAATAACTGGCGCTTCATGAAAGTCTAGTCCAACCATGATTAAACTAATTAATTTCTGTAATTACAATTTACCCTACACAAAGGGGTATTATGTTTTCATTAATTTGGTGTCTGCTTAAAATTCAGGTCCAACCTACACATTACCCTATCGCCTTCGTGACTGTCCCGATAATAGAGACGTGCCAAATTTCCTTACCATCGACTGGGGAAAGCGTTCTAAAAAATTCAAACTTATGATGAAGGTACTAGTGTTTAATTTAAAGAAATGTGGGTTTTTGGGCTTTTTGGGCTTTACTATCTTAATTTATTTTTAAATTCAAATATAGAAGTTATTTCTTAAACCAAGGAGGGAGATATCCGCAAAAGTTATTGCCGTGTAGCATTCTTTTTCTACCGCCTTCTAACGGACCAACGGAAACACACAACAGCACGAAACTTGACGGCAGTAAGCCCGCCATGACCGGTAAAAGTGAGGCGCAGGACCGACTTCTTAACGTGCTCTCCTAGGCGGAAGTGTAAAATCTCCAACTCACGACAAGCTTACAAATAGATGAGGAGATGGTCACATCACATAAATATACAATAACTTGAGATTTTTAAAGACGCGGATTGCAAAATATAAGATATTATGTTAAGCATAAAAAAGTCAAAAAAAAAAGGTAGATTTTTACACGACATTACGTGGGATTATTGGATAAAGAAGTCGGCAAATTTGGTCGTCGAAATTTCATTTGCGTACAAAGTAGGATTTCGTTTGTATTTTTACGGACACCCTTGTTTTTCAGGTGTTCCAAAACTTATCGCAGCCTTATAAAATTAGGGTGTACATTTTGTAAGACGTTTTCCTATTTAATAAGTTAATAAAAATACGGCACAGTATAAGTATGCTATGGTGATGAGTCTCACTTAGAATGACAACTGTACATTTTACAAAATACTTTTTCACTTGTTTATGAGATGTTTATCTAAATAAATAATATAAATTATGGAAAAGCTGATTATTTTCATGTAAAAACAATTTAAGTTGTTTGACGACTATATCAACTGTTGTAGCAGAGAACATATATATCTGTATACATATATACATACTTACATAGGCTTAAAAGTATTTCTAATTTCTAGTACCAAGGTCCTCCTGTTCCACTCCCTACTGTAAGTATCAGATCAGATCATGTTTTAGACGTCCATTTCAATAGTCTCCCCTCCAATAGGCTACTCACAAATGGTACGAAAACTTTACGACGCCATCATGTGAGCGAGAGGTTCATCCCCGGTCCTGCAGTACCAATTTGGCTTTAAAGCAGCATGGCACTAACACTAACTCTCACAATAGTTGTAGTGTAACGGCTGTTGTAACCCGGCCGAAACGTCGAGATAAAGATATAATATGTTTTCGGTGATACCTTTCATAATTATTTTATCGTGTCAATAAGTAACTACAAAATGTGTACAAACGCGAAAGTCTCAAACAAATGATTTAGACATTTGTACATTGAAATCGTCTTTTGATATGTATAGGTAATAATAATTGATACAACAGTTAAATAAAAATATGCCAATTTAACATTGGCGATATTTGCACATAGTTTGGCACGCTGTATAGTCTCAAAATGGCGCTGGATGGCACAATGAACGATGTATCCAAGCTGATTACACCGCGCCATTTAACCACAACGCCCCAATTTGCGTTTTACCAACGCTATTCAACGCATCAAATCATTCTTTACGCCAATTAGTTACATAAATGTCCGGATAAAACGCGAATTACTCAATTAAAGTGCCCATTAAATTTATTTTATGTACACATTTGCGGTGCACTGTATTGATCCTAGCTGAGAGAGACTATGGGAGGATTACAGATAGGGCAATTTTCTATTTAACCCTAGAAAGATAACCTTATTTTATTATACACTAAAGATAACCTACGTCGGATCGACGTGTGCATCATTAGACGGCTATTATTTTGAATTTTCTCGATGATAAGGTTTTTAAGTGTTATTATTTGCTTAATTTACTTATTAGTGTGTAGAATTAATGAAAAACACTCATTATTAAACATATATTTATTACAAAATATTGAAAAAACAAAACGTGGTCATTCTTACTATGAAAAACTTAAACATTCCTAATTATCGCTATCAGTCTTTTAATTTGAGGAATAAACTTATAATAATCAACACGTTATACTCTTAACAATGTAGGTAAACTTAAAAAATAATACTTTTCAACCAATTTGGCCTCAAATGCAGTTAGGACATGCGCTAGACTTATGCTCTCCACAAATGGGATTTTTGCAGTTGTCACACATTGCCTTGGTCATCCTTCTAATTTTCGAAGGACAAAAGGCACAATATCTTCGTTTCTTTGGTTCAGGTGTGGCGTCATCATGTTCCGATGGTTCAGCCGTTCTTTTTGGTAGTAAGTTTACTATATTTTTCTTTAGTTTGGTTGGTAAAGTAGGTATTTGATTTCTTGTCTCCATCCATGGACTCATTAGGCTGTTGCTTAAGTTTTTCATGAAATCTCTTCGTCCGAGCGGTTTTTCTTTCTTTGATATGACATTATCACAGTAAATAATGTATGCGTTTATAAATGCCATATTCATCATGCCATAAAACATAGCCATGGGCCACCTGTTAGTTTTCCGACTGCACGACATGTTTGAACACATTTGGTCGAACGTGTCGACCCCACCTTTCGTTTCATTGTAGAAATGGATCATAGATGGCTTCCCCGTCGTAGAGTTGACTGTGCCCTCTTCATCGCAAGATGATAGAACGTACACCATCTTGCTCGGTTTGGGTTTGTACGACACTAACGTCAGTGGTCCATCATAACAGAACATGGATGTTCCGAGAGCTCTAGAACCCAAGTTTTTCATCTCTTCTGGTATTTGCCGTTTATTAGAGCGTATTGTGCCTACTAAAGTCAATTTGTACGGCTGTTTTAGCAAGTCTTTAGCTAATGGAACTGTGGTAAACCAGTTGTCGCAAGTGATATTTCTGTTGCTTCCATAGACAGTTTTTGTTAGTTCCTTTACATAGAATTCCCCAAGCGGTAAACCCATGGTTTGAGTGCATTTACCTAGATAGGGCATAGCATCAACCATATAACGGGAACTACTATCGCACGTCATCACTATTTTTAAGCCATATTTATTAGGTTTGTTGGGGATATACATACGAAAAGGGCACCTACCCCTAAAACCCGAAAGTTGTTCATCTATTGTTAGATAAGGTCCAGGGGTGTAGTTACAACGACAATGATTAATAAATATTTCCCAAATTTTTCGGATAGGTACAAATGTATCTGTGGCCCTTAGCTCCGGGCGCAAAGTTTTGTCGTCCATCCGAAAGCAACGAATCAAAAAATCAAACCTATCTCTACTCATGGCAGCTAGATATATGTTTCCTGAATACGAACAATCAAAAAGCTCATCCGTTGTCAAGTGATTGTCTTTCATAGCAGCTGTAAGTGTTAATATACCTAAAAGGGCACGGATTTCAGCGCAAACAGTAGGTTTGAAAGTTGCTTTTACATCAGGTCTCAGTGTCTTCAGTTGGATCTCAGCGTTAGTCCATTTCGTTATTTCCTCCACAATATCGTCAGTAATAAATATATTGAAGCATTCTATTGGTTCAAACAGGCATTTATTCATCCGAGTAGGGCCCTTAGATGTACGTATAATATTACAAGACGATACCCTGCTACAAGTTCTTCCCTTAGTTGCCGTCCAGCGGTGACCATCTTTACCTCTGAGACTTTGACGCTGTGGTAAAATAATATTATTCGGTGTTATGGTCGGAGGGCTTTCAGAAGACAAGGCCTCAGGGTCATTTTCAGTACCCTCAGGGATTGGTAGTTGTGGAGGACTCACCTCGCAATCCTCGACGTCACTTTGAACTTCATCCTGCAGTAAGTTATCTTCATTTTCGCTGTCCGATACCAGAGGCTCCTCGTCACTTGCTTCCATCAATAGCTTTAGGATTTTAGCATCATTAGGTGACCCCATAATACTATTTTTTATAGCCTAAAACCAATAAAAAATATAAAAATCTAATAAACAGAAGTACATTTATCATAGCTAAATTCATGAAAACAAACCTTTACTTTAGTCCAAAAAGTTACGCTAAAGATAACCATACGTCACTTCGACGTGTTGCAGGTAAATATTGGCGAAAGTATTGCACTTACGCACTTGACGCGTGCGTTCCCGGATAGCTCTGCGCGCAGGGGGGGGACACTTAGAACAGGGCTAAACTTAAAAAAAGAAAGAGTCGCCATCTTCATCATGTTGCAGTAAACTTACTATGTATTAGTGTTCATATGTACCGTTAGATGTCTCTGTAATCGCAACTTTAATGAAGACTATAAAATTAAATGATTAAATACTTTAAATTTATTTATTTAAATATTTAAAACATATTTATATATAAACATAATTTTATAAAAACTATCTTTTGACTTTTTATTGTAAACCTGATCAGCATTAATAATTATTATGGCAATCATGTTACAGAAATCTATATTTTATGACATTCTGGCAACACTAGTCACTACACAAAATGGTCGCGCTATCTTGCGTTTGCGCTTGCTTGTTTTGTGTGTCCATGTCGTGGTTAAATAATAGTTTTTGAGTATATTACTTAGAACCGCTGAACTTGTCTAGGACGGACGCTATTTTGTGTTGTTTTATTTTGCGAAAGGACGCTATTTTGTGCTGTGTTATTTTGCGAAAGGACGCTATTTTGTGCTGCGTGTATCAAAACAGATATAATGCGCTTTTGGATGTGAATGTAAACTAAATTAGCAGCATTAATTGTTATAATAAAAACTTAATAAAAAATTATAAAAATAAATAAATAAAATAAATTGAACATTGTTGTTTTATTTATATCCAATTGTTTCATTTAACCTTTTTTCCTAGTGCCGAAATATTATAAACTAACTTTCTTGATCTGAACGAATATTCATGTGAAAATATTAACTAGTAAAATATTGCAGATGTTCCACAAGAAAGTTAACAGAATATATTTCGGTACTAAGAAAAAAGGTTAAATGAACCTCGAATAATTTATTAAGAACTAAAAATGTATAGGTATACGTAGGTAGGTATACGTCGTTAGTTCCTGCAACAAAATGTAGCTAGCGCTGCAAAAGTGTCTTGGCTAAAAATCACACGAGAGGGCTCTCTTTTCCTGTAGTATTATAGTACTCTTTGTCTGCGCGCCAACTGAGATGGCGAGAACGGTTAATGCAGTAACGCGAAACACAATCGATTTATAACGATAATTCAAAATCGATTACGTCGTTTCGACGTAGGTTATCTTTCTAGGGTTAAAATTATATTAAGATAGTGTAAGAATCATGGAATATTTTTATAATTTAACAGATAAATCTGTATGGCCGAATGAATGAATTTGTACATTCTTCACTGTCAAATTAGGCTGATTTTAAAATCGTGATGGAAATTTTAATAAGGGGGAAATTATGTATCAGTTTAATTCATGCGCAGGTTTTTTTAAAAATAGATATCTTGATTAAAAAAAAACGAATGGTCATAAAGGATAATAAACTGAAGGAATAAACGTTTAGAAAGATTTATTTTTGCCTTTAATAGATCGTCACGATCAGTGAAGTTAATTTTGTTAAAGCTGAAAAACATAAGCAGCATTCTAAACAATACCATTTTCTGTTTGAATAAATAACTATTTCCCTATCATTCACCTTCTATCATTCAGCATGAGTAGCTGCAGATAAAAACATACAATATTTTCAAAGTATTTTTTCTCTAGAGTTTTTAGCAGAAATCTTTTTGACAGATACATCGCCTTTCATGACTTGTAGACAATAAAGATGGCGGGTTGGCCTGGCGGCGGCAATACCAGTGGAAAACAGTTGGCGACGGCTGACGTACGGAAAGCTCGCACACGTTTTGTCGGTTAATATTTCACGTAGATAATAAATTTGTATTTTAAAATATAATATTTAGTAAGACAGTAAGAAACACTGTAAAAGCAATTTGTTAATGTTGATACACGTGCATTGCTCTTATTCATCTCATTAGATCACCGGCTAATCATAAACCGAACACAGTGCAATAGCATAGCCATCACTTCTAAAACAGTATTATTTGAGCGAGAGGCAGCATACGCTCCAGCCCAATTCACCTGCAAAACAGCAATCGCGGTCGCACTCACTTTTCGGCGGATATATGAAACATCTCGCTTATCATTGACCGTCCGTCGTATAAGTGCGGTTGCAGAGATCTTAGGGGAACCAATATTTTTTTCAGCATCAAGATTATTTTTCATGTCGTTCTATGGTTTTTGTGGCTTCTTTTTTTCTATTGAGCATCGGTTCGCCCCTTGATCTGGCTGACTCTTATGTCCACAGTATTCCGGCTACGTCTTATACAGACGAGTCACCTGCACAAGACATATTATAGAGCACAAGTGTGTGCGCAGACACAAGTGCACTCTTTATTCCCTCAAACTCATATTCCGATGGGACGGCTGTCCGATACGACCAGTGAGAAATCAGTTGAAAGACCGACGGCTCGTGGGGTGCTCTCCGAGGCACGGAGGTGTAACACCGCCAACTTTCTGACTCCAAACAGTTATTAGAAATTGAAACATACCAATAATACTTTGTTTACCACTAGACCATGAGGCAGTCATGCAGTATTATAGACACATACACTTCTGCACGCCAAAGCTTGGGGCTTACATACTTGTTTTAATTTTTTACCAAATTAATTACTTTCTTTACAGAAATATACGCCAGTTGCCTTTTATTTCATTTATGAAAATTTGGAATTTGCAGATTTCGAATCCACGTTAAGATACATTTGAAATTAGATACATCAAGTGATAAATGATTTCATCTAATTAATCGCGCAAAGTTCCTCCTCTCCCCTCAGTAAGTGGATTTAATTGAGTAAATCAAATTCCACTTACCTCATATAACCCGGGGGACTTATACGTGTAATTGTTGTAGGAGTTTGCAGAGTATTTGTAAGCTTTAGTGTGGTATATTGACTTGTTGTCTATGGTTAGTCATGGACTACACTCTGGATACCTACACCATAGATGATATCTATGGTTAGATAGGTATATATGACATTCTAGAGATCTTTGACAGCTACCAGCATATCACCTTAAGCAAAGAGCTGCGAATAACCAATAAATCCAATAACCTTAGGCATCATCTATCAACTCTGAACTGTCAGACTTGTCCTAATTCCACTTGGCATATAATATGAATTAGATTTTATAATAAAGCTTACAGATTTTATTTTTGTTTATTGAGTTGTTTAGCAAGACCACATATCAGATGCTTTATATCAACCATGGATACCGGTGTCCAGTATGACAGCTAGTTCACTGTATAATTTGATTGCGATTTATTCTGTAATCATTCTATAGTATAAATCGCTATCAAAACAGTTGAAGAAACTTTATTGAACCAAATTATTAGGACATTGATACTACAGCACACGCGCGGCTTATTATAGTAGACCAAGGTAACTCTTTTCGCACTAACTTTACAGTTTGGCGCGCTAGAGTCTAGTGATTCCAGGTAATTTTCGTATATGCCATAAATCCAATTACGAAAGACCAGGTGACATTTTTCAAGCGACAAAATAAAATAAGGAAAGATATTAGGAGAAATCCAACGAAAATAATTCTGCTTATTTTTAATGATCACAATTAAGTTAAGCCGAAGCTTTTAGAAAAACAAATTGCAGGAAATTTCTTACTTTGCGTCGCGTTCCACCGTTTACTGTTCTGATATCCCATTTTATAACATTTCGTGAACAAAATTTATATTGGAGTAAAATAGTTCTAATGCTTTATTAAAATAGAACAGGAAAGCAAAAATACCGAAAATGGCAGCTCATTTAGCTTATTTTCGTTTTGCATTCAATAAGCTTCGGATAAATTTCAGTTCCGAGCCGGACATGTACTAATTAAAATCCCGATTAGCCCATAATGCATAAAATGTGTCAAATAACCACCAGTTCACAACTGTTCGCTAACATGGTAAGCGGATAAAGCATAGGGCCATATAATATCACGGTGACACTTTTTTGATTTCAATTTCTGTAGGGTTTCGCAAGTTCTGGTTTCAATTATAAAGCATCTGTTTAATAGTAAAGCAAGAAATAGTTTCAATACTAACATATATTCAATAATAACACTTCAATAATAACATGTGGCCCCTTAATAAAGGCTCCGTTGTGAGCCGTTATCAAACAGAATTGTTGAACAATCATGAAGAGTTGATAAGATTCGTCATTCGTGAACCCTTGGTAGGATCCACCCAAGTCTCAGACTATGTACTGAATTTCTTTGGAGTCGACGTTCTTACTTTTATTGTACAGAGTTACTCATTATTACGCATCCAAAGACCAACTATAACTTTCCATACAGCAGTGCGGTGCTACAAGTACTGCCTGCGTCCTAGAGGGTGATCGGGGCTCGTGTAGGAGAGGGACGCGGGGCTCAAAGGTAGTGGATACAAGAACAATAAAAGCATTATAGTGTACTATTTAATTTTTCTTAAATAACTTACAATTAAGAATAGTCTTTATTTTTCTGCTCATTTATAGCTGGAGCTTTTCAAATTGAGAGCATTTGTATTGTATGTGTCCCTTTGTGTTTATAGTCCCATAATAACTGGGACATAAATCTAAAATTTTCTGTGGATATCAAAGATTAACTTATGACCCACATTTGTGTGAGGTCGTCGATACAATTTGATAATATCAATCGGCGGCTGTCGTTGAAGAGCGCGTTTGTCAAGCAGTTCTGTGTATTTTCGTGGCGAAGCCTCTTTGTCTAAATAAAAAAAAATAGTAAAATTTAATGAAGGTTATAAAAAAGATTATGTTCAGAGCTAGACGAACAAAAGCTTACTCATATTATAATAATATATAAAATAGATAAATATAAATAATAATAACGATGATAAAATTGGGTAAAAATTTAATTTATAAAATTAATTTGTAATAAATTAAATAATGTATCAAAATCTTCAACTATATTTTTATAGTATCAGAAAGAAAATGTTTAAAAGAAAACTTTGATGACTATTTCGCCATAGGCAAGCGTGTAAGTGTTATAAAGACTTGTTGCCTTTCCATCCTATATAATGGGCCAGATGAATCTCATTTACACAAAACTTGACAACATAGCTACCACTGGGGTGGTGTAGTGTGAATAATAGACAACATAGTCGTGAAGGTGAATCAGAATCGCGAATAGTGATCTTGAAGTAATATATAATTTTAGAAACTCATATATTCTTGAAGTAAATAATTACCGTCCCTACTCCAAAATGGGGTTTAACCCAATCATCAATCTAACAACTATTGTTATTTCATAATACGTCAAACCGTTCAAGCAGTACTGGCGGCGACTGTGGCGGAAATTTGGGAGACACATATATATATTAGTTAGCTGATTTTGTTACCTCACTTTCGAATATCCACTTTTGTGTTTCACCAGGATCTACGCAAGTCCTGACAATCAAAAAGTTGAATATGTAGTCCAAACATTTGTTATCACGTTTGATTTG
The DNA here is from genome assembly GCA_001625245.1 of Calycopis cecrops. Lineage (NCBI taxonomy): Eukaryota > Metazoa > Arthropoda > Insecta > Lepidoptera > Lycaenidae > Calycopis > Calycopis cecrops. Next base: position 99,816 of record LUGF01014847.1, read on the forward strand.
TTGTTTTAACGTGTATTCCCAAAACTGAAAATTAGGTATTTAAATAATATTTTCAGTTACCATATTTCAATAAATAGAATTATCATTAAGACTAGAGCACTTTAATGACATCATTGACTAAATAAAACATTATTTTCTTAAAATGTAGGTACTATTAATTATATCTATGGTATGATTGTTAAATAAATAATTAATCCTGGTTTGTTTGACACTATAAAACGTTATTTTTTATTACCCTCACATTTCTAATTGGGAAATCGAGGAAAGTGATTATAGCAATACATAGTCTTTTTAGCTAGTCTGACGCCAACGGTAAAATAAATATAAAACTTTTTGAAATTATTGTTTATGTCATATATTCCAAATAATTCTACAAAATTATTTTTTAATACGCCCATAGACATCCGCATAGAGGCTATACAAATGCGCTGCACTCCTTTCTCCTCCCACCTCCATAGGCCACTGGCTAGGTACACGATGTGCCCTTTCGGTGACAGATCGGGGGCACTCCAACATAGGCGGTCGATGCNNGTTTTAGTGGGTATTCCGCACCGCCGCGAGCTCCACGCACCCATCGGATCCCACCCAGGTTCCACGGCAGTGCGTAAACGCATTTCCCCGCAAAAAAAAAGTAAAAACCGGCCAGTTCCACACCGCAAGAAACGCGATAGCACAGTAGTCACTTTACTCCGGTCTTGTGTGAACGAGACGTACCTTCCCGGTCGTGGCAGCCCAATCCGGCTGCATGCGAGCATGCAGTGTGGCACTACCTCTTACTAAAAATTTAAACAAATTTTATGATAAAGTAATATTTTACCTGGCTACCACCATTACCATGGCATGTCTCGAGGCTAACTCCAGCCACTTCGTCATAAGGTGTTAGCGAGGCGTCCACACAAACCCCATATGCATTATGAATCTGAAGTCATAATAGTTACTCGTATAACTTTAATTTGTGATTTTTAGTGATAAAAGTGTAGGCATATTATTCGAGCCGTGCTCGCTTAGTTGAGCGTCTATCTTTTAGACAGTTGATTTTGACCAAAAATGGTTTTAGTAATGTCATTTTTTTAAAACCTATTCATAGACATACGGTTTGGATGAAAAAAAATTAGATTCAGTTCTATATATGGAGTGATACACCCATTTTGAATACATCAACTTACAAAATTTCAACTACATAGGCTCAATAGTTTAAGAAAAAAAACTGGCTACGTGCGAGTCGGACTCACACACCGAGGGTTCCGTCCCAACGAAAGGTCTGCGACATTTTTAAATAACTTGGTTTTCATAGCATTTGTATGAACGACAAAGTTGTATTTGCGTTTTTTGAAAATCTATTATTTCTCTTTTGAGAAATGCTAAAAATGATATTCTCGCTCAAACTAATTTTCGCTGATAGTTTTCATTGAGATCTACCACATGTATATTTTTTATATTTCTCATTTATTTTAAAAGTAAGAGGACATACACTCATTTGTCCACTTTGGAAGCTTCTATCTTTTCCAAGATTAGTGTGTATTACGTGCAAGTAATCAAGGAGTGTCCAATACATATTACTAGCCTATTTTACTTCTTGATAATTTATATTAGTGAAATAATGATTAATATCGGCCCACTAGTTTTGGAGCCTATTCGGTACAAATGAACAAAAAATATTTCCTCTTTATAAAATTAACAAATCATGATTCTGTATACCAATTTTTATACTGCTTAGTTCAGAAATAAGACAATTTAGCCCCTTATGTCTAAATTTGACAATTTTTTCAATTTACCTAAGCAAATTATTTAAGTTACGTATGTGGCCACATTAATAGTGAGTGTCAGTGACCCAATCTTTGGTGCCTTTGAGGGTCGCGTCGGTATAAACAGATGTAGATAATGTTGGTTAATCCATCACTATTCCCACAAAGATCCAACGAACTCACGCAATAAGGCGACAGATTACCTCTCACTACTGTAAAACTATATATACACACACTCAGGTGACCCAACTGCTCGTTTGCCTCCTATACTATAAAAAAAACTTCGCTGCGTTATTGCGTGAGATAGATTCTCAAACGCGCAGGCCCAATTCATTACATCTTGAGGTACTACTTCCTAGTCCTAGGTAGGTGGGAGAAAATATTATTATTAAAAAATTTCAATTTCTAATAACAATAATGGCACATTTGATTTATTCCCGGTTGTGTTGGACGACCTCTTTCGATCATGCCGTTCGGAATGAAAATAGGGGAATAGAGAGAACATAGCATTCGCTTCACATAAGATTATGGGGCTTTTGAAGTACAATATAGGCTTGGAAAGGGAAGCTGTGCTCAAAACGCAAGTAGAAACCTTTCTTCGTAAAACGCCCTATTCATGTAATAAATAAATGAGTAATAAAATTGAGTAGAACAGTAAACGACCAAGAGTTACACAGCATGACGCTTTACCGCGCTTAAGTCGCGTGTGTCCCTTGCGCTTATTTCATTTCGGAGTCATGTTCACTCATGAGAACTTTTGTTGTGTGTTTTTACACTGTGTCTGTGTGTGTGTGTGTGTGTGTGTTTTTTTGCTTTTGTGTGCACATATATTAATATTTTATTATAGGCATAATATTTTGGATACCTACCTCTCCATAAATAATCCCATTTTCAGGCACTTCTAAGTCTGGATAAATGTTTTTTAGATACCAATCAAATGACTTGCATCCTAATTTATAACGTAGTTCTACTTGTTTACTTATGTCTCCAAATTGTTCTCGTTTATTTCCAATTCTCCGATAGTAATATTTGGCATAATCGTCCAACCATACCTGAAGAGCCAATACTTTATTATATAACCAAAAACTGATTGAGTGGTCTATTTAAAGCTTGTACTATTTAAAAACAAACCGAAGTCACGTTCCTATACTGACAATTATTCTATTAACTAATATAAAGAATGTTCGACTAAAAAAGATACACCTTTAATTTCACGAGAAACTAAACGAGGACAAATGAGCAGTAGAATATTTTAATGAACGTCTTTAAACATCCACATAACCAGAGCTGAGCTGGTGAATGATCCTCCTTCGTTGCGTAATGCTTGAGGGCCTCTCATAGATCGCATGAAATTCTGTGAGAGCTGAAAAATATCTCTCAAAGTCTAATAATTCTAAAACAGTCTTGTGCTTTCATAATATATTTGTATAAAAATAAAACATATATGATCATTAATATTGTATGTTGCCAAAAATGGATTACTGAATCATATACCTCCGCTAGGCGCATATAATTCCTCATCATTAATTTATTTGTCCTATATGGAAAGAATTTTCTAAAAACATGTCCCACATGGGAACACGTCGCTATTTTCAATGAACCGCCACACATCCATGTCTTGAACGACAATTCCAAATTTTCTGCTCCCCATATTTCATACGAGTCATCGTAGTATTCTAATTTTGCAAAAAACTGTTTATCTATGGCAAATAAACCACCAGCAATAGTGGGTGTTTTTCTTTGCCGTTTATATTTGCTCTCATTTTGAAACGGCAAGTATCTCCAAATATATTTTAAGTCCCAATTAAATCCTCCCACTACAACTTTTCTTTGAGCCGTGTATTTGAAAGTTCGATCATCTATACTGTCTATTACAGGACTAACAACTGTAGTGGGATCTTTTTTTATAATTTCCAAAAGAGGTTCTAGCCAGCCTGCAAGTTTAACAATATTAGAGTCAGTAAAATTATATAACTTAAACTAATTTGTGACCTTTAGATGACGATAATATTGTATTAGGTCCTCAAATTTGATATTTAGACACAGATTTCATTTAAAGAGTTTAATATAGTTGGCAAAAACAGAAAAAATAAATGCTTTTAACTTAAACATGGGATTCCGACAATTGCCCACGAATTCCGACTGTTATGCCAAGCTCGTAATGACCTGCCTATAGTTAACGATAGTATTACAGCTATCATGAAGAACAATTAATCAAATACATCATGATTGAAAAATTGTGCGTCAAAAATATTAGATTCAGTTAATAAAATAATGGAATTGGTAAAGTTATACCTATGGTACATTCACAATGGCTGTCGAGGAAAATTATGACGGGCGAGGAGACGTGTTCTGTGCCTAAAATACGAGCTCTGATCAGTCCCTCTCGGCGCTTCGTCTGTATCAGAGTAACTTTTGGCAACGCCTCTATATAATCCATCAGGGGATTCTTAAGGTGAGCTAAAATATAAATTAATGTTTTAAACAAACACATGAATTTAAATTGTAGCCTTTTAATTTCGTTTTAGAATTTTACTTCATTTAGCTTAATATTATGATGCAAGTTACTTATTTTGATCTGTATTGTGCAAATGTAACTATCTTTTATCAATTAATACAAATCTTTGATTTTAATCCAAAATTTCATTTCCAAGATTCCAAATAAAATGACTAACCATTATTTAGCTGTATTGTTATTATGACATAATGCAAGTTATTTACATTATTACACACTAAAGAACAGAAAGATCAAGAGATGTGTTAATCAATATTTGGCTTAAGTGGTTAACGTACAATCAGGTGTCCTATTGATAGGAGACTACCAACACGCCCACACGCATAAAACGAGGACAATAATTATCCTCTTGCTGAATGAAAATGTATAGATGACTTTCTTATAATAAAGCCCTATGCTAGTTCGAAAATAAATCCATGTTATTCCAATATTGCGGAGACTCTACTTAAAAACTTTATCTACTTACGCATTTCCGAAAAATCGTCTACCAATATTATTTCATCTAACAAGTATTCTGGTGATCTGTTGATCACAGAGTGAACGGTTCTCAGTAACGTAGACCAGGCTTCGTTGTGGAAAGTTATAACAACTGAAGCTTTTGGTAAATCTCTTGTAACTATCTCTGAGCACCTAAAAGAACAGAAATTATGTAAAGTACGAGCAAAGTCTCAAGGAATAAGAGCATTACTTGTAAGAACTCATTTTCATTGGCAGTGCGTGTACGTTGCAGCGGGATCGCGCTGACTCAACTGGGAACGTACCTCTTGATCACTTGATGCCATTGTGTTATGTTTACACATGCAAAGTATAAGTAAAGTGTCAAGTACAATTTCCAACTTCATCTTAAGATACTGGTTATCCAGGTATAAAATTCTTGTCAAATTAAACGACCCCACACTCAATTGGCTCCCGATATTTCAATGCACTTATTAGCCACAACTTCCACCTCCGTCATCAGCGGATACATATTATCATCTAGACCTAAAATCCTAGTCAAGACAGATTCAAAAAGCTCACACGCATTTGGGCACCGATATTGTAATAAAAAGTTCCCAGACCAATTTATAAACCAATTAAAATAAAGCTATTGCATAGCATTTTTATCTACGTATGCAATTATAATTTTTTATTTATTTCTGCAGTAATAACCTATCGCATAGCTTTTATAGCGGGGTATTTATCCTTACTCCTCCTCTCTACATGAGCCACCGGCTACTTACACACCGCAAGAAACCTGACAGCAAAGTCACTTTACGTCGGTACCGTTTTTTTTTTTTTTTTTTTTTTTTTTT